>JANHGN010015442.1:0-29413 GCA_024605025.1 Megaceryle maxima | reverse complement strand
CTGCTGAGAGCAGGGACAGCCTCAACTAGAGCAGGTTGCTCAGAGCTCTGTCAAGCCCCACCTTGAATGTCTCCAGGAATGGGACCTCAACCACCTCCCTGGGCAACCTGTTCCAGTGTTCTGCCACTAGTTATATTCTAATGTGCTGAAATAGAAAAATCAGTGTTTTCATGTTGACTGACTTTACTATAAAAGGTGTCAGATATTCATGAAAACTTTTAAAATCTGTATAGCTTTAAGTTACTTCTATCTGTCCTCTCCCTGAAGCTTGTCTTAAATTAACTTTTATAGTACTGTCAGCTTTTTGCTGGGGCATCTGTTATCTTACAAGTGTTTTATTTACATCCTCAGAAAGGTATTTTGATATGAAGAAGAACCAGTGCAAAGAAGGCTTGGATATTTACAAAAAATTTCTAGCCAGAATGACCAAATTGTCAGAATTCCTCAAAGTATCAGAGGTAAATAAATCTACATCTATGGAAAGGGTATCATTTAGCTGTCTGTACTGGTGCAGTACTCTCTAGTCATAACAAATTCACTAATGTCTGCTTAACTTTGCTATACAAGGTAGTATTCTATAGATGAGTTTTTTTAAAAATTGTATGCGCTCATTCACATGAAGTGAGATTCTTGGGTATCCCTTTCATTATCCAGACAATGTAATAAACATTCTGAAGTGGTGTTATAAATTTCCTGAATGATCCATACGTGTGAACTGAATGTTACAGTGTATATGCAATGCTCTCCTTTACTGTAACTGCTCAACATGGAGATGTATTTCCAGTAAGCAATGTGGGTGTGTCTAATGCTCCCCATAAGCTTTTCAGCATGGAAAAGTTAAGCTGGATGAAAAATTGAGTTTGCTTTGATGTGCAATTTGATGCACTTGTGATTCCTAAGGTGTGTTCCTAGTGAAATTCATACCACTTCAGAAAGTTCTAACTATCCCTTTTAATTCATTAGTTTCTATGTAACATTCAGATGTCACTGTTATTTTCAGTGCTGCTGCATGTAGTAATGTACTTTTTTGTTCTTTTTTTTTTTTTTTTTTATGTAAACCCAGCAAGTTGGAATTGATCAGGGTGACATTCCAGATCTCACTCAGGTCAGTGTACATATCATATTGATTAACCCAATTATTTTAAGGTTAGTGTGTTAGAGTACATTCTTGAGGTGAATGATTACTATAATACTTTGTAATGTATTTATATATGGGAAATATGTATGGTGACTTTTCCCATGGGTTAAATGTACTCAGTACTTGCACCTTGCAGCTTTTAAGACTTATTCTGACTGTTTAAAGCAATAAAGCTGACAGAAAATAGCTTTCAAGAACTGTTTTTTATCACAGAGGATCCACTGATGTAAGCCACGAGCTCTTGCCATGCCTTGAGGAAAACCTTCCATTTCACTGTAACCTAATGTCTTCCAAGACAGTTAAAGATTAATTACGTAGTTAGTAAATTTTTTTTTTTCTTTCTTCAGAGGTCAGAATTGGTGATTTGGTGTTTCTGTATCAGCATTTAATGCTGGCTTTGACATTGCTCAGCAGTATGAGGGACGTGCTCGATACGGATTGTGTACCGGAACGCTTAGTCTAACAGGGGAGAACACCTTCTGGTGAGGACAAATGGAGGGGCAGAAAGGAGGCGAGAAAGGCGACTTGACCTGGTGAACAGGAAACACTGATAGTCCATAGAAAGGCATAAAGTTATTCTCTGAGAGTTCCTTCGGTTCATAGGGGCATTGTATTTCTAACCCAGGACCAACCCCACAGGACAGAGCTGTTTGATATTCTTTCCATAGCACAGAGTAACCTGATGGGTGAAATAAATGACAATCTGTCAGGAGGCTTGGGCAATAAACTGAAGTGCTTTAGAATGTTCAAGCAGTTTAAGTGGAGTCAGTATGAAGCACTTAATTTCTAATGTGTAAGCTTTGGACAGTCACATCTAATCTTATGCTACCTTCAAAAATTACATTTCATGGGTTAATAATGTAAAAATATATTTCCTGTGAAGATGTGCCTAAACTTCATTAGTGTCTCTTTAATATGGAAATTGAATCTAGACCACAAACTTCCATCATCAGCATTGTTTATTACTGCCCACAGTATGATTTCCATCTGAAATCATATGTGTTTCACAGTACAAATCCCTAATACTTGCTCCTAGCAATTAATATTAACACCTTTAAGATCTCCTAGGCCTTTTGTGGTAGGAAAGAAATGTGACTGTAACCAGTAGGGTTAGAGCAGGTAATGTGAAAACAGTAGTTTGATGTTTTCTATTGGTGTTTGATCTTAGCATCTTACTCTTTTGATGAGTACTGCAGTATTTGGCTGCTCTGTGTTATGCTAATCAAATTATATTCAAGTTTGAAGTTGCACTTTACTGGGTTTGTGTGCACTTGTCCGGTTAATTGTGTCATTATAAGGCTTTTCCAAGCAGGTGGCTTTTGATTTACTGAGAATAGGGGATTTAACTTCGTTTTGCTGCTTTTTATAGCTGAAACTTTCAGTGGGCAAACCCCTTTATATTTAGTGTTCTCACAACATTTTTTCAAATAGCTCAGCTCTTTTAAGTGCACTTAAACATGAAAGGCAACTGTGAACTGAGGTGGTAGATGTCAGCATCCTGTGTATTTTGGCAATTTCAGCGCCACTGTTAAGCATTCCACTTGCATAGTGAATTTCATGGCGTTTACCAAGAGTTGAATAACTATATTAATTTAGTGCCACATGAAAAGAACTTGCTAAAATTTCTTAATTTCAGAAAAAATTAATTTTCAGTGTGCTTGTGTTTCTGAAATAAGCTCTGATAGGATCGTGTCTTTTGTTTCTGTTCTGGTCTACCATACTCTATAGGTTGTGTGGTTTTTTTTTTTTCCAAATACTTTATTTACATTTCTGGTGTATGTTCTATTCTGGGGTATGCAGATTTCAGATTTTCCTTAAACTGTTCCTGAAAACAATGGGTTTATCTCTTTAGAGGTTTATTATTATTACTGCTACTGTATAACCAGTTTTCTTCCTTGATTCTAATGTTCACACTATGGACACTTTTGCATTTCCTGTAAAGAAAATCAGTGTCTTTGGAGCTGCCCTGTTCAACAGTGGTGGTGTTTACTTTCTGTTTATAACTGTTACTGTATTTCATGAATGCAGCTGGGTCACTTTCTTCTGTATGGATGTTAATCTGTCAGATGTCTTTGGGTGTGGGGAGAGAAGCCGAGTCATAAAATAGAGCCTTTTTCAAGTCCTTGTCTGTATTGGCCCAGATGTCTTTTCTGCCATAAAACTACTAAGATCTGTTCACTCAAAACTTCATCCCTGATGAGATGGATGTCTGCAGCAACAAAAAAGCTCAGAGAAGTTACTGGTTTGTTGGGTTTAGGTTTTATGGTTGTACAGGATTGTTTAGAGAATTTTGGAAATGGTAAGTATAGAATATACTTTTCGATACAGTTAAGCTTTGAAAAAAATGAATACTAAGAAAAGCTTTCTGGAATTATAGTTTCCTGCAGTTAAGATTATTTATCTAGCTGTGTCATGTAAAGCCTTCTGCAAACTTTTGTTCCTCCTTAAAGGTGAAAGTATGGCATGTTTCGGTTGGTTTGGTGTTTGTTTTTCATCCCTGATACCTTTCTGGAAATGTATTTCAGAATGTTACCCCTTGGGGTTTAAGTATCTAGCTCAACACTGAATTTGTTCATGACCAGTTGTTGAGGTAACTACACTGTCTTAGCTTACCTAGCTCTATTTATAGAAAGAAATATCAACTCAGGCCTTAACTTTAAGCCAAGCATCTTATGGGATTATTCTATTTGCTTTTCTTTGCATCTCTCGCAGCTTGAATTGGCCTCCATTGAATGTGGGAAGCCAGAATTGTGCTCAGTATTTCAGAGAGGAACTTGCCAAAGTCTTGTGTGACTCATATTTTTCCTCTTTCCAGGAAATACTTTGGTCTAGCTGTTAGTACAGAAGGGCTAGCAAGGGCAAGCTTGTTTTTCTTGCAGACAATGCCTACCATCTCTGTTCTACCTACAGCAAGTTGGCAAGTGGTAAGAGAGGCTTAATGTCTCTGAAACCTTGCCAGATGAGGACTGAGCTGGCAAGTAGATTAAAACTTTAGAGTTCTATTCCCCTCAACTGAATCTGCAGTAGGTTTTATTTCACTTGTTTCATGGAGTATGGGCTGTGTAGTTAAAAGCCAAGAGAGCAATGTGGCTACAATAGCAAGGCAGTGAGCTCTTCCAAAAGTGCCACCTTAATAATTTTGCTTGCTGGAGGTTGTTTTTATAGGGTGATTTGGATAAATCTTACTTCCCACTAAGACTGTATAATCAAGATGAGCTCAAATATATTCTGGTCTTTAAAGCTGCTTTCTTTGGTATGGAGGAAATTATTTCTGTAGTGGATACAAGTATATGGCAGAAGAAAGGTGGGTTATGATTGGCACTTTTTTTTTCTTCTTTTCTGTAGGAACCAAAGAGCTCTGATGGGCCTTAGTCTGTATATTTTAAACTTGCTCTTTTCTGTTACCTATCAGTTAAAAATCTTTTCCTTGAGTACTGAATCATGTATGGCTGTGCTTTCAAAAGTCTTGGTAAGCCTCTGAGTATTGGTTACCTAAAATTCATTTACGTGTCTTGAGTCTTAGCTGAGGTGTCTTGTGCCTGACTTTCTGCTAGATTTAAGTGGCAAGAACCCTGGTTTTTGGAATCTTCTACACTGCTTTAAAAAAACCCTGTTTTTAAACTTCTCATGGATAACGTATTTCCTAGGGGAGGAATCCACCAAAAACCCCCAACTTTAATCAGTGATGGTGCTAAGGTTTTAGGCTACCAAAGGCTTAGGAGTAGTAGAGTCATGTGTTGAATACCTACTCAGTCTGCAATGGTATCCTTGGGATCCAGTTGAATTTTATTTTTAAGTTAAACTGAACATCCTGCTGTAGCCAAGTGTTTCTAATGCAAGCCTTGGGCTGTAAATATTTGAATGGGAAGTGATTGGCGCTTTGTTGTTGAGGGGAAAAGAGGGTCAAAAATGCCAAGGCTTCATTTTGGTACATCTATGAGTTTAAGGGAGTAGTGGTTAATCAGCTTTGAATAAGGGGTTAATCTTAACATCACAAATACTGTTGCCAAAACCAAGAATGCAGCTTGCATACAGAGAAGCCAGCTTACTCTAGAGGAATCCTTACTTCCTGCCTTTGTGGTGCCACTGCTTTTAAAGAACCACAGCTGGGTAGGTAAAATCCACATGTGCAGGATGGCAGCAAAACCTGAAGGCACATTATTGAGATGTGTGAGCTTTTGTTTGGTTTTAGTGGATGAGGAAACGAATCTGTGTACTAAACAATGACATGTTGTCTCTAGAAGCAGTATTTTATAAGTACTTTAATTTTAGGCACCCAGCAGCTTGCTTGAAGCACTGGAACAACATTTGGCTTCTGTGGAGGGAAAGAAAACAAAAGAAGTCTCTGCTGCCAGCAGGTGAGCACCCACTGAATTACAACAGTGCCTTTACGTAGGACTTGTCATCTTCAGACTAAGAATTTTCAGGATCCAGTCATTGGGTGTTCTCCTTGAATTTTATCTACTTCCAAATATATCTTTCTAGAAGTATAAATGAAGTATCCAGTGAGTAGTAGTCTAATAGCTTAGTCACACTTGAAACCTGGATATATCTGTCTGTGTCTGTCAGACTTCTTACTATGATGTAATAAACCACTCAGCTGATACCATGTATGTTGTTATTTTTAGCTTTTACTTGTTTGAGGTTCTTTGGCTTATAAGGCTGCTAAGGTATTTGGATCTTGTGGCCCTTTTTACCTTAGATAGGATGGTATTTATCTTTATTGTCAATTAACTACCTTTCAGACCATGAATTTATTTTAACCTGTTAAAGTTCTTCAGTCCTTTCTCAGAACAGCCAAACTAGCTTAGATGCTTTGTGCTGATAGTTGTATGATTCCTTCTGTCAAGTATATTATCCATGCGTATAAACAGTACTTCTGACTGGAGATCTCTTTTGGCATAGGCACTCTCCCACAGAAACTTGGTAAATATGGATAAAAGTATCAATGTAAGCTACATTCCTGAATTCTCATCTTGCTCCTCAGATTTTTTTTTCTGTCTTTACAAGTATCTGAGGATTCACTACCACAATATTCTGCTAAAAAGAACACTATGTAGGGGATATTTTTTATGCTTTGTGTACTGCTATGATATGTACAAACAAGCTTTCTATGCCTTTGCCCCTTGAATGGAAGAGAAGTCCAGTCTATATGACCTTAAAGAAAAAGGACAGCTGATAGGTTCTGCACCAGGTGAAGCATGAGGGAGTACTTGTGTAGCTTTTTCATCAAACCCTCATTGTTAGTGTGTCTGTTCTTCTGTACGAGAGAATAAGGGAAGAAAAGACTGGCGTGGAGGGGCAGTGACACACAATTCATCTTTAAACTAAGTGATATATAAGTGACTGTTTTTCTTAGTTTATTTTTTTTTTATTACTGTTTTTAGAGCGAGTGCCCTGTCCAGTGCAGTTTCCACACTTGCCAATACAGGAATGTCATTTAGCAGGATGGATGAGAAAGAAAAGCAACAGGCATTGGAGGAGGAACAAGTGAGACTGCAGGCACTTAAGGTACTGTGGTTTTTTTTGTTGTTGTTGTTTGTTTGGTGTTGTGTGGTGTGTTTTGTGGTGTTGGTTTTTTTTTTACAGTTTTGTATTCTGAGAATTTTATCTAGATACAGGTGAAAATTGAGGTTGGCTTAAAATAGCATATGGTGGAGGAACTTCCATCTTGAGAGGGGCCAAGGCACGATGCTGTAGGATGTAGGCGTGATGGCTGCAAATATGTGGTGACCCTTCTACCAGGAGTATAATTTGAATTTCAGAGAGCTGATAGAAAGTACTTATATTCTTCTGTACAAAAGATTGTTGTTTATCTCAAAGATTCACAGAATGAGTATACAACAGTCCTAGGTTACATCTCAGCAGCTGAACGTACAGCGGGGTGGGAGGGAATTGTTTTTTCTCCATAATGTATGGAATATGATTTCACGGTGATGCTGCAGTCATTGCTCATAATGAGAATATACACTATAGCTGTGCCCACATCTAACTGCTGCTATTTATAATTCTATAATATAGTTTGAACAACTGTTTGAAATCATACATATTTGCATATAATTTATGGGCTTTAAATAATAACACATGGGAAATAAAATCTTTGAGTTCTCTCTTGGTTTCTAAATGTGCTTTCCTTTGCTCATGAGTACTTGTTGAGTAGTCCTGTTAGTAACATCCCTCTCTTAAGGCCTGAATCTTGGTTCTTCAGGTCCTTTTAACCCATTTATAGCACCTTTTCCTGACAACATCCACAGTATAAAATGTCAAACAAGGCAAGATGCTTCTCTTGTTGAAAGCTCAGTCTGTGGTTTTTGTCATGTCCCAGGCACACGCATGTGGGGCAGTTGGGAATTGTTCTTGTGTTGCTTTAACACCTCTAGACACATCTGAACAGTGAAGCAGCTCTGCTCATGTCATCTGGAGGCTGCATTGAGCACCTCCAGGACTACTTGGAGTGAGACAGTAAACTTTGGTAACACAGAGTTGAGTTTCACTTCTGCAGTTACAGAGGTCTGTTGAAGATTCTCCACTTTCCTGACTTGGTGTAAGATGTATTTGTCAAATCAATGTGAAACAGGGGGCTTTTTGGGTTTGGGTTTGGTGTTGTTTTGTTTTGGTTTTTTTTTTTTTTTTTTTTTTAATTATTAAACTACAATCTTAGTGTGCCTTGCTACCTGCTGCTGAACTGCTTCCCTTGAATCTCAGCAAGTGTTGTGATGATGATGTTTGGGTTTTTTGGTTGGAGTTGGGGTTTTTTGTTTGTTTTCAAGAGTTGCATCAGATGCTTCCCCTCTTTGCTGTCCCAGTTCTCCTATAGTAGGACTTGTAGCTGCTGTAATCAAATAGTTAAATCAGTTGCTACAGTTTTTCATTCGTGGGGAAGGAGGCTTGCAAGCTCACACTGCTTACATTCAGGTAAAACACTGAGTAAAACATGCACCTGTGCTTGGACCTGTGCTGTATAAATGCAGTGGGCATATCTAGATGTAACGAGATGTAAACCTACAGTTAGATTTTTATTTTGCTAGTTTAAGAGCAACACCACATGGATATTATGAGTTGAACTATGAAGAGATTCCGACAGCAGAGAGAGATGGGTCTTCCTGAACAAAGGTCCATTGACCTGTTTCTCTGAGTGACTATGAAGGGAGTGGGAATGTGACTAGAAGTGTTTTACTTCAAGGCAGTTGTAGGTACTTAAAAAAAAAAAAAAATTAAAACCTCAAGTCCTACCTTGAATTTTAAATGCTTTGTTAAAACAAATATTCTTTATCTCTAATTTCAATCATCTTTCTGTTTTGAGACTTTACAGAAGAATAACTATTTATCAAGACCATAATTAATTTTTTTAGAAGGCTTTCAAGACTGAAGGGTTAATAAATTAATAAAACCAAAATGCTAAATGTATATCTCATGTTTCAGGAGCAGCGATTAAGAGAAATTTCTGTAGTATCAAATTCCACTTCCACATCAGCATCCCCAAGCACCTTATCAGGAAAAAGTGTGAATACCACTGTAGCTGCTGACCTCTTTGCTGTACCAGCACCTACAACAAATAGGTGAGAGATATTTTGCTTTCTTAAGCAAGCAGAAATTGCTGTATTAGCCTGTAGCTCCACAATCCTAGATACTTCTCAAGTACTTTTCAAGAATAACCTTTTGCTGATGCTTTCCTGAGGTATGCACAGGAATTTTGGCATCAGTCGATAAGAACTGCTTAATTGCTAGGTTTGTTTTGTACCCCTATTACTGATGGGCTACTAATGAATGAGAGAAAGTGAGACCGGTATTGAGTATTCCTATAGCACAAGAATATAATGAACACAATGCCTGTTACATATCTTCATGTTTCTCTCTCTCTTCTGTTACTCAGCATGCCCAACCTTTCTAGCGATCTTTTTGATCTTCAGCCTGCATTTGTCCCAACTGTGCAGAGTACTCCAGCTATATCAACATCCGCAAGCAGTGCTTGGGGAGGTGAGCTGATACAATGATTTGACTGTCTAAATAATGGGTGGATTCTTAGAATAAAATAAGATTCATAGTTGAATCTGCATCTTAAAACATTAATTACTTTACATCCAAACATTTCTATCCCTGACGGAATATAAAATAAGTGATGTGTAAGCTTTGTCAAAGTGTTACAGAAAAGTCGATGTGCAGTAGATGGAATGAAGGAGCTATTCAATAAAGGGGACAGGCAGAAGAAATGTAACTAAAAAGCAGCATTAAAAAAAATGGGAAATACAAACTAAGCAGATCTAACTGAAAAGATGCTGGACTAGTGTTTCCATACCATTAAGTGCTATTTAATATTGGTTTCATTTAAAAGGTCTTGGTGACTTCAAAGTTCTTGTAACAAAGCTGTCATTCCCAGTTTCTTGTGCACAGCATTCTCAGTACCCTCACCCATCCCTCCAAAGAACACTCAGAACAGATGTCAAAGAAATATTTTAAATGCTGAAATAAGACAATGTCAACACCACTGTGTCTGTACCTTAATAGGTGGACTTGATACCCTTATGTGCTATTTAAAAGGTAGATTCTTGAAGCCAAAATGTGGCATCTAACGTTTTTGATTAATAAAAGTTCTGTCATTCTCCCCCTTCTACCCTAGACTAGAGTTATTTTCCTTTATTGAAGAGAGCTGTTGGTATTTTTTTCTGAAACTTAAGAACTAAGAATTTATATCTCTAGTGGGCTGATCACTAGGTGGAATGTTCACAGTTTGACTTTGTCTAGAGATTCTCATACTTGATCACTTCAGTCTGTTTTTCTTTCCCATTATTTGTACTCTCTATTCTTTCCTTCACTTCTGCATCTGAAAGGTCCTTTCTCGTCCTCAAATGGTTGTGTTGGTTCTCCACCTCATCTGGACATCTTTGACATGAAGCCAGTTGAAGAAGCTGTAAAATCTACCACCCCTTTCATCAATTCTACTTTTTCCTCCAAACAAACGGTGGAACTGTTTAGTGGTAAAAGTACAAACAAACTCCATGTCATTTCTTTGCAACTGGAGATAATAATAATGCTATAAAACTGGGCCATGTGATCTTTTTGTGGTTTCTACCAATCTTCACTTTTTATTAACAAGTGAAAGTGATGCATTAATTCCAGATGAAGTAAATGATATGTTTCCTTAAGTTTTATTTCTACAATTGAAAAAAACCTAATTATTTTGTTCCACTTGCCCAGCCTAGGCGTTCTAAGACTCTGAATGTTGCTGGAATTTTTGCTGATTTCTTTCAAACTGCAAGCTCCTTTCTCTTTAGTAATGGGGAATGCAGGAGTTACTTGAGTTTTTCAAGTCTGTTATAAAGAAAATCCTTTTTTATTATGAGAACTTCTTAATTTTTAACTCTGGACTTAATTGTTGGGTCCTCTCTTCCTCTTTCTCTTAACCTGATCTTATTTTCTTCTCTCTTTTTACAAAGATGACTTTAGTGGTCATAAACCTACATATGCTTCTGTGTATCATCCTCTGACTGTTGATGGTAATTTGACTTTTATTTTAAACTTTGTGGTTTCACTGAAATGAGTGGTATTATTCCATGCATGTATTTGATTACTCCAAACTTTTTTTTTTTTTCAGGTTTTCCTCTTCACTCAGCTCCTCCAAGTAGCACCTCTTCCACAATTAATGTGGACTTCGATGCTGTTTTTGGAGGAAAATCTACAGCACCAGAGTACAGAAATACCAACGGTAAAAACAAGCTTATGACTAATTTACACCCTACAGGAAACAGTTACTTAACAATTTAGTATAATTGCTGTTGCAGTTCAAAATGTAATAACTTAATAAATTTGCAAGCTTATTACAGGGCTGATAAGATAACAGACAATCAGTTAGATTGTTAAATAGTTATTTACTTGAAAATTATATTGACTTTTACTGTGTAATAATGATTTCCTATCTGTTTTGGGGAATGAACGTGGCCTGCTGGATACCTCTTAACGGGTAAGTTCATGTTCTGTTTTCAGTGCTTATGACTTCAGTGCTTTCTCTTGACACATGATAATGAGTCCCCTCTAACTTGATTGAGAGGCAACTGTACTTAAAAGTGCAAAACTAGTTGTGTGTATGTGTTGCTTGAAGAATAGCTGAATTATTATTTTGGTGCTAGTTTGCTATATATTCGAAGTCCTTATGAACATATAGCAAAGCAACTCGTGTGTACATTCAGAATATTAGCAACCTCACATCAAAGTGTTACAAGAACATTTTGAAACTATTAACAACCTTATTTCTTCAATTTTAGGGGAGATTCATCTTAACTTAAAAGCACTGTCAGATACTCTTGAAGTAAAATTAAAGATTCTACTAGATTAGTAGCTACAATATAATATTCCATAAAAATTAAGAGGTTAAACTATGCTTCTGTCTAAGCTTTGACCACTTCCAGAATGTTGAACTGCTACATATAAATACTCAAACTTTTTTTTTTTTTTTTAATAAATACCTCTCTGGCTTAAGGATGTCTTTTGTGAAATGCAATGTAACTTTTTTGTTAACAGTTGTTATATGTTCCTTGTTTAGTTTTTTACTTTCTAGATGACGTATTGCAACCCACAGTACAACCACAAAGTCAAAGAGCACCTTTGACCAACCAGCAAAGCGGAAAAATTTTGGCAAATGACCTCGATTCTTCACTTGCTAATCTGGTGGGAAGTAAGTGTGAAGCTTTTAAATTTAACTTTCCCATTTATTACTGAAAACAAAACAATCTTCCCCCCCCTCCAAATTAAAAATACCAAAGAGATTTTTGTCTGTTTCTCTTTCACCCAGATCTTGGCTTCGGAGGAACCCCATCTAAAAAGTAAGTGTGTATATGTACTTCTAATACTCTCCCATGACTATTTGGTAATCTCTGATGTAGTTTAATAGTTTATCAGCACTTATAATGGCAAGAGTCTCAACTCTTGAAAGTAATCTGGTACCAAGAACAGCATTGAAACAGTGAGTTTGTGGTCAGTCACCACCATAACATGGTCAACCTTAACTTTTGAAATAATTCATTTTAATTAGTTTTGCAATTGCTGTGTTTTTGTTGAAGTATTTTTTAGGAAGCATCATAGAAGACCTTGCAGGTACATAAAACCCCAGTTAATCATTATGCTCTACAGTACAGTAATGATAGTTTACTTTTAACACAAAACAGAACCTCCAGACTTCATACTTACTGAACAGAGATATATAAGCAGGTTCTGAAATGCTATTTCTTCCATCCATAGATTTCAGCTGTGTCTATGTATTTAAGGCATGTTTTGGTTTTCCATTATGATGATGTTACTCTAGCTGTTGACACACTGTGAAAACTAATACTGCAGTTTCATTTTTAGATCGGATATGCAGTGGACTCAGCCTACAGAGAAAAAACTTACTGGTGGAACAAACTGGCAAGTGAAAACAAGCACATCGACCACGTGGAACCCGACTCCCTTACCCACTATCCCACATATGGTAATCTATGTATTACTGAAGTCATGCTTCATTCTAGCAAGGACTACTTCCCTGCTTGAATTACCTTAAAACGAGTAGCAACTGTTAGGGACAAGTCTGGGGCCAAAAGAGAATGCTTGTAGGATCCCTTCTCAAACTAGATGAGGCAGAGATTTTAGTCGTGCTTTTATTTCCCTTTGTTATAAAACTTGTCATTTAAAGACTTAATCGGCCTTTCAGTTGAGATGTGTCTCAGTTCATAAATTCTTTGTGAATTGAAACAAATGACTCCACAAAAGATAATTTCTGCTTCCCTCCCCCCCAACACACACACGCATGCACCTTTAGGAATCCTAAGAATGTGTTTCAAGGGCAAAACTGCCATTTCTTCCACTGTTCAATACTTTTTCAGTTTTATCCCATGAGAGACTGGAGTAACCCCTGCAAGGCACCTTAATTATCAGGTCAAGAAGCACTTTGGACTTCTAATAGTACTCAACAGTAACTTAGTATTTTGTACTATGTTAAAAATATAAAGTAGAAGAATTTTTATTTCTTTGAGGGATTTTCTTGGGCAACTGACTTTTCTTGTGCTTTCAAGAGATTTTTCAAGTATTTTCTATTCCTGCAAATGCAAACCACTTCTGAAATATAACTGCTTTAGAGGGCAGAGGAATGCTCATCTTAGTTATATGTACAACTAGGGTAATTGTGAATTTTGGACTGCTGTCTGACTTGATTTCCAGTAAGAATAGCTTTGCCTGTCATGCCTGTTTTCCTTGTGCATGTTCATTCAAAATTATAAAGGTTGAATAGGATATTAAATCTAGTATTGGACTCAGATGAAACTCGGAAGTTCAGCTGAGAGGGTGTCTCAGTTGTATAGCACTTTCAGGTGAGACTTCTGAGATCATAAAATCCTTTTATCCCCTCTTGGTTTTCTTGAACACGTTATGTTAGTCCTGATGCATTGGTAGTTTTGAAAGGTAGAGGGCACCTTCACACGCATGGATTTAGGTTGTGTGGTTTTATGTCACGTATATTTTCTGGTCTAAGTGTTTTGAGTGTGTTATGCCAGGTGTCTGCTCACTCATTTGCTTGGAATTCCAACAACTAATGATGCAAAGAACTAGCTCAGCTCTGAGCATCTTTTAAAATCTGTGCCTCAGCACTAGAATGTTTGAACTGTCCTGGCTTGGTCTGTGGTGTTCTGAGTATTAATGCTTCGATTCATGTGTAGGCTGCACACCCTTTCATAGTGAAGTTCTTTAGCGCACCATTTTTAATATAATTAGCACTACTTAACAATGCATGGCAATACAAAGCTCAGGTATCGCTGTGCCTGTGAACATAACCCCATACAGTTATTACTGGCTTAAGATGCTGCTCTGTTTTCATATTGTGATATGTTACAGGTATTGGAAACTAGCCTGTGAGCAACATCTACCTGACTAAACCTGTTCTGCTATTTGTTTCTTAAGCTGAATCGTCACTGGCTTCCTTGGTTTTCTCTGCCTTGCTCACACCTTGGGAGGAAGAAGGAATATTGCATGCCATGCTCTCTAAAAGCTTCTCACACCAATGTTTGTGCAGGCAATATACTCAGATCTGACTAGATTTACTAAAACTTCTATTTTTGCTCTAAGTCTAAGCAAGAGCTTTCTAGGCCAGGAGCCTACCCAAGTTAACAGCCATACTTACCAATGTTACTGGCCTTGCACTCTTCTTCCTCTTGTCTTAATTGTTCTAATAAATGAGTTGAGCACAGTTACAGACAGTTATGGTACTGGACTTAAATCCATTCCTTGGTTAGAATTTCCAGTTCAAATACCTCTTAAATAATTTTCTGTCCTTACTCCTTTTGCTGTGCCAGAATGGAGTACACTATCCTGGATATGTAAGTCAATTTCTTGGAAATATGTTGGCTATTTTAAGTATTGAAAAAATTATGTCTTTCACAGTTTTATATATGTTACGTATGTTTTATGTGTTTATATATGCATGAGCTTTTCTAAAACTTAAACTTACATTTTTCTTGATTTGAAGGTACATGCTCCTATTGCATACCCACTGACCACACCTCAAGTGCCTGTATATGGAATGGTAAGAAAGGTGTTTGTCCTGTATTCCTGAAAAGCCTGGTTGCCCTCCAGGGGATTTTGTGGCAGGTGTTGTTACGCTCAAATCAACCTGCAGCTTACATACATGGTTTCATAAGGTCAATAGCGTGTGACATCTGGTAGCTTTTTCCCCACTGTGCACTGGAAGCAGTTACTCTAAATTTTGTGCAGCAAGTTTTTTAAAAGCTTTAACTTTACTACGTGTGTGCGTGCGCCTGTATGCTTATTTTCTACTATACTCACAATGTGAAAAGAGGTATCTTCTGGACTTAGTTTAAACTTTATATACCTGTTTTGTTTTTCTAACAGGTACCTCCTCAGGTTGGAGCTGCTCCTTTGATGGCACCTCAGTCAATGATGTATACGCAGCCTGGTCTAAGGCCAACAAATCCTTTTGCACCTGTTTCTGAAACCCAGGTGAACTGTTTTCTTTAATCTTGAGATCACATTGAAATTTTAGTCTTGGGAAAAGCAACCAAATGGTTCATGAATAGCTACTAATGTATTTCTGTGTTTGAAGGCGAGGCATTTCTTGGTCAAGGGCAGCAGCTTTTGCTGTTGAGGAAGCAAATTCAGATAGAGATCTTGCAAAGGTAGGAAGCAGGGAAGAAAGTAAAAAACAGATTTAGTGGCTATCTTCTTACTGTGTTGATACTAAGAAAATGGAAGTGGTGAAGAATATATGTAGAGATTAGACTTCCTATGACGTTAGCTGTCTGTTTGGTTTTGTCTTACTGGCTAGAGCAGTGGTGAAAGCTTTCTGAAGGATTGGGTGGTGGGGAAGTGAAAAAGGCAGGGACAAGACCTCACTCAAGTTGCAGAAACTGTGTGCTCCTGGCATCCAGGTATGTTGGTCTTAATGTGCCAAATCCTATAGTCGTGCAAGTAACAAGGCAGTTGAATAGATTCATGATTCTAAACCACCAAGAAACTGTGTGTGATGCGAGTGGCATTAATATGTTAATTTCTACTTCACAGATACAGTTTATGTAGAGCCGCCAAAGCAGCAAGATGCGAGAACAACCAAATACTGGTAATAAAAAAACAAAACAGACTGAATTTCAATCTTTCTATGATGTACTCCTGAACAGGGCAACTGTTTCTTCCCTGTATAATACAATATTGCTTTGAATTGCAGTGCTTTAGAGATTCTTGTTTATAACAGTCACTGCAGCATGAAGTCATGTTTGTTCACTGATTTCTTTTTTTTTTTTTTTTTTTAAACTGCTCAGCAGAAAACTGTATTTTATCAGGGCTGATCAGAAGCTGGATTATCATCTTCAAAGCTGAGAAGGGTTACGTGATTGCTCTACAACCTTATTCATCAGTGGATGACCTTAGGAAGTTAAGTGAGGATGTCAAAGCTATTTATTTTCCTCCATAAATTCTGTGGCTGTTGTAACCAAGACACAACACAAATGAAGTTGAGCAATAAAATTTTTACGTGCTCTAATAAATACTCTGATAGAGCAGTGCTTGCGTTACCATAAGGCCAATATTGTGTGAAATCAGACAGCTTTTTCACATTAGAGTAGCTTATAGTAATTTGCAAACTTCGTAATGTGAGTTTGAAATGCTGTGAATCAACAAGATATATACATATTGCATATATAGATAGATAGTAAAAATAATAAATTGCTCCATTGGTATGTCAGTGTTCTGTGGCTAGTTGATAGAGCCAGGCTCTGATGTGGGCTGAAGGTCTGTGATGGAGCAGGGGGAACGAGTGTGTTGCAGAAGAGCAGGTGCAGACTCCAGCAGGTCACAGGAGCTGCACTTCCATGGGGTCTCTTTGCAGATTAGCATCTTCCATAGCTCGAGGAGCAGCAGCTTTGGGAGCCAGTGCCTGTCAGTATCCCCAAGAGCAGCAAACAGGAGCAATTTGAAAATCTTGTTGCTAACTATAAAAGAGGCAAGAGATCAACTGTTTTGTTCTGGCTTTGTTGTTTTCTTTAAAAAGTCCATTAGGTCAAAAGAAGCCAACCTGGCAATACTGCTGACACTTGTGAACTGGCAACGCTACTGAAATTACCCAGCTGTAGAGCACAGTTTGTTCTGCTTTTCTGAAATACGAACCTAGTTATAAACCATATCAAAGTAATTATTTTTAAATGTGTAAATATGTGCAAACTTTTAGATAATCTTTAATGCTGCAGTAATCTTTTTTTTTTTTTTTTCCTATGGTAATTTCAAGGTAAAAAATGCTATGTTAAGAAATCTGGACTCTTTTTGAGAAGAAAATCTTTTAAATCAACTAATTTATGAAGTATTCTATTCACGATGGGTCAGATGTGTACAGACTTCTGGCACATCTTTTGTATTTAACCATCTTCTTCCAAAAATTGAAATTGGCTATGAAAATGCCTTATCTTGTATTTTTCAATGCCTGATAAAAGGTGATAGCATTAAAAAAAGTTGTAGCTACTAACAAGTGATTGGAATCAGGAGCAACCTTTCTTCCAGAAATTTTGTGGCAGAATACAACAAAAAGCTCTCCTGTAAAATGACTTCTACTAATGATTAATATTAAAGCTGAGTTTTCAAAAAAATTAATACTTTTCTATTGTTAGAATAAATAGACCTCCAGAGTAGCATGCCTTTTGAACTTTTGGGAAGTCTATAACTGCAGAAACATCTCTGACTCACTGTAAATATTTCCTGACTCTCACTAGAAATGCAAATAGGCCTGAGAATCTTGTCAAACTGTCCTGCAGAGAACTTCTAAAATACCACACTTTTTCCTTGTAGTGGGAACAAGCCTTCTCTTTTTCTAAATGCTTAATTCTGTCTGAAGAGTGAAACAGTAGGATTTATTAACCCTATGGAAATATTTTTTTGCCAAGTTAAATTCAAAAGAAAGAAAATAAGAAACCACACCCACAACCCTTGGAATCTGTAACCACTAACTTCCTGGGAACTGTAACCTTGCAGAAATTTAAACCAGAGTTTCTGAATGTGTATTGATTTTAAAAGAATTTGGAGTGATATATAGCAATTTAATGTTCAAGTTAAAATTATAAAGGGCTTCGAGCTTTAATCCACCTTTCTTGGGTTGAACAATTGTACTGTTTTAAGCCAATGAGTTCTTCAGTGCCTATAGTTACCCTCCACGTGACGAGGGAGTAGATGCCATTTAGAATGGATCACTGTGTTGAGGGGACTGTTTATTTAAGAAATCATGAATTCCATTGATTTATTCAGCATTGAAAAGTCTTGAGTTCAAATTAGACCAGTACATGTAGTAGTAAGTGTCTGGGCATTAATGAGAGAGCTGAGACTGCTACAGTCAGGTGGTTTCTAGCACTGTAAGCTGTTGGGTCTCTTTCTCATACCGAGTTGTGTAATTAATAATCCGTTATTTTAATAAAATATGCAAATAAATGTCTGACAAACAGTATATATTTGCTATAACTTCATTGCGGAGTATTCTGAAAATCTGGAATGTACTTTGCTCAGAAATGGATTTAGTACTAGGTATAGTTTGCACTACTTGTGGTTATTTTTTTTAATGTCTTTTTGGTATGCTCCCTTGTAGCAAAGCTGTCTGATACCGATTTATTTAGTATTAAAAAAGGAGAAACAGCCACACAATACATCCTAAAAACTTTATAAGCCACTTTCTTTTTAGTCTCGTTCCAAATGTTTGCTACATGAAAACACGGCTTTCAGAGTTATCCTTATGAAGAAAAGATTGCTTTACCCACGGGACTGCTTCTTGCCAGCCTCTTCCTTGTGTGCACATACGGGAACGTGTGAAACGGCAGAGTACTCTGTTTCAAATAACAGAACTAATGTTAGAATTGAGAAACAAAGACTTAGGATGCTGTCGAGGCTTTTATAGCTCACAACTCGTTCTCCAAAAAGCCACTTTGAAGACAAAGTTGTTCTTGAGAGTTAACTAATGGCCTGCAGGAGTCACGAGTAGTCGTGAGGAGCGGGACACTGGAGAGAGATGTATATAAATGTGACTTCCCCGTTGGCTCTTCCAACTCCTTTGATCAGAATCCTGCTCTGAATCCGTCAGGAAGCAGATAACTAAGATGTCACTCCACGTTTGTCTGAACAGGAGGAAGACTCGAAGTATGCCGTGTGCTTTGTGTTGTTCTCCTTTAGTGGGTCATTCAAGCCTAACTGTTGGGACTTCATGCTGCTACAGGGAGGCTGTCTATCATGGGATATACCGTAAGAGAGCTTCTGGGGGAATTTGGAAAAGCTGATCATGGTAGGCCCATTGGACTTGAACGTTTACCTCTTTTTAAATAACTGGGGTTTTCTAAAGTTCTCTAGATACAGCTTGATTTTTGCCTCCAAGAAGTTGAATTGTTTTGGTTTTTATTTTATTTTGGACACACGTGCTAGAGAAATCTCAGTTCTGTGCACATAGTATTGGAATACTTGTAGGTAAAAATAAATGGACTTTGTTTTAAAAACAAAACACACAAAAAAAAGGAGCCACAAAACACACACAACAAAAAACCTTCTGACTACAAAATTGAATACAGGGTGTATCCCCATCTGGGTTTTTTGATGTGTGGCAGGGAGGGTGGGGTTACCATTAGAATAGTCTGCACTGTGGATCGGTGCTTAATTTGTATATAAAATGGAAAACTTTGTTTTGGGTAGTTTGTATTGTAAGGACAACATCTAAAGGCACTGTGTATCAGTCATTTATTTCCATTTAAAAGATTATATTTTTGAGCAATGGAAACTGTACATGTTATCATTTATACGTTACTGGTAGCTAGGAATATAGAAAACCTGTTGCTATTACTCTGAAGATGTATCTGACGTGTCATTGATATATATGTTGCTGCATCACTACTTTATGCAGATTCTCATGATCCTTTATTTAAAGAGATTGTAGTAACTGGTAGAGTTACAACAGGAATTGTAACATCAGATCTTTCGGTATATATCAAATGTGTATCCTTGTGATTAAGTTTGATCCTTGACCAAAATGTTTGGCTGGAATTTAGTCTTGGAGAAATGACAAAATAGGTGCTGGAACAGATTTCCCTCACCCCAACCACACTTCACGTTATTTATTTAATAGCTCTTGTTACGTATGTTATGTTTTTCCCCATAACAGGTTTGTGCCTTTTATTGGATATTTATTTAAAAGGAGCTACTCTAATTTAGGTTGTTCAGGCTTTTTTTCAGATGTATTCTTGTACAGCTCTTCCTTTACCTGAGTTCCTTCATTTTGTAAGAATACAGAATGTGTGGAAAATATAGTAGCCACAAACTGGGGGGAAAAAAAAAAATAATTTGAGGGTTTATGTTCTAAGAATTAATAATTTTTTTAAAAAAGCCTAAGCACAAGACTGGCTCTGATATTTTAATTGTGGAAATTCACAATTTGTTAATACACAAAACTGTTTGTTTTTTAAAAACTGCTCATATCCAATTATTTGATGAAACAAGTTTTGGAAAAAAAAAAATAAATGGCACATGCAAGGTGTGTGTATGTGATCATTCTGAGGCTGAGCGGGGCTGCGAGGTTAGTTTGTTACTCTTCTAGGGGGGCTCGCCTGAGATAAGGGAAGCAACACCAACACCAAGGGAAATACAGGGCTTTCTCCTAATTTTGTACCTGTAGAGTCATCAAAGCAGAGGAAGGGTGGGGGTTGTTTACACAGATCTGTGTGTTTGAATGTAAAAAGGCTCAAGGTCAGAAATCAGCATCTTGAAAAGGTTGAAGGGAGGGAATGTTCATTGCTTGTAGCTGCTCAGTGACTGGAGGGTGGGAAGGGCCTTTAGTTTTGCTTTAGCTTGCCTAGAGGTAATTCCCTGCTTGCTTCTCAGTGGAGTGCGGAGGGCCTGGGAAGGCAATGCGATCTGTCTTCGGAAGATGTTTCTTCTAAATTAAAAGCCTTCAAGACCAATATTATTAGTAGCTGCTTTGTTTGTTTGTTTTCTTTAGCTGTGGGGATTTTTTTGTCAGCTAGGAGTTTAAGCTGGTTAATAACAAATCCTTATTCTGTCACTGCCACTCCTGAGCATCCCCTTGCTTGTCACAGAGGGGGCAGCAACAAGCTCTGGAGTTCCTGGGGCAGAGCCGACCCTGCTCTCCTGGGTGACCCTGGGGGAACTCACCCGTCTTTTTACTTCAGCAGTACCCAGGGCGCGATGGGAGGTGGTGGTAGAAATGTAAATGTGTAAGTACAGGGCAAGCTTTATTTCTGATCCTTCAGAGTCGGTTGAGGTAAATATTAAAGGGCAGTCAATGCTGTTTGGGGGGGTGGGTGTCTCTTACACGTGAGGGATGGGCTTGTTCAAGGTGAGCTCTGTGCCGAGGGCCGAAGGCAGCTCAGAGGTAACCGGGTGTCTTTAAAAACAGCAGCAGAGGTTGGAGAAAGACAGGGCCGGGGGCGCAGGGGGCGGCCGCCGTAGCAGGGCGGGTTTCGGTACCGCCGCGGCGCTGCCCGCGGCCGAGCTCCCGCGCCAAAGGGACCGCTGAGACCCGGGCCGGGCCCGCGCACCGCCCCCGGTCCCAGCCCACCAATGGGAGCGCGCCGGACCGGCGCCACCCCGCCTACCGCTCTCGCCTCCGCCCTCTCGTCATCGTGTCACTCAAAGCATGACGGCCAATGGAAGTGGTGGCGCTGGAGGCTACGTCATGACGCACGGCTTAGGCGTCCCGGCGAAGGCCGCGCACGCACCGTCGGTTCCCCAAGATGGCGGCGGCCACCAGCAGCGAGACGGGGTGCGGCGAGGCGGCGGCGGGCGAGAAGCGCGGTCCCCTCGGCATCCCCGAGGCAGTCTTCGTGGTGAGCGACGGCTTCGCCGGTCGGGCCGCTCCGCGCCCCTGCGGGGGGTCGGGAGGAGAGGAGGGGGCTGTGCTCCGGCACCGGGCCCGTCCCCTGTGAGGCGGCACCTGCGGCGGGGCCGCGGCCTGGCGGGCGGGCGGGCGGTGCCTGAGGCAGCGCGGGCGGCGTGGAAAGCGGCGGGGCTGCCCCTCACGGCCCGCCCCGCTGGGCTCCGGGGGAGCTGCCGGCCCAGCCCCTCTCAGGCCGGGGAGCTGCGGCTCTCGCCGGGGCCGCCAGCGCCCAGCGCCACGGGTTGATCCCGTGGGCTGGGCCTGCCCACGACCGTCGACACCGGGCAGGGCCCTGTGCCCCGGGGGCTGCCTTAACAGTAATTTGAGGTGCCTTAGTTTAATGTGGATTCTGTCTTGGCGTTATTAACGCGCTGTACGGGAAGCTGTAGTCCCCGTTTTAAGCATTACGGTGTCATTTCACGGGCCAGCACACGCCAGCGAAGAGCCCGTTGTGAACCAGCCCTCCTGCCATACACACCGAGCCGGCCCTTCCTCCTGCACAGCGGCACGACGCTGCCACTTCGGTTTCATCCCAGCTAATCCCGTTCCCCCGAGTGCCTTTCCCTGCACCTTCCCCTCATAATCTAGTTCTTCTCTTTTGAGCAGAATCGCTCTTCAGAAGCGAACGCAGGGTCCAGCCAGGTCCCATGACTTCTCAAAAACCAGCGAATGTGTGTCTTTGGGAAAACTGGCTGAACTTGTTTATCCGACTTTAAAAAGTGATTTACGAAGCATTTAATAATTCTGTTGACTGCTTGAAAAGGAGAATTCATTGACTTAAACAGTGCTGTAATGTCAAAATTCACTGCTGTTTTCAGCTCTAAGCTACCTCTTGCTGTGCTGTCTTGATTGCTACTTTATTTCATTTGATCAATAAGTATTGATCAGAGTGGCTGTACCTGGCTGCCTTGGTGTCATCTGAAGCATCACATGTTTTCCCTGAACGCTTTGTTTATCATGCTGCCTTATTATGGTGATTTTCTTGGACTTGAGACTTTCTTGCCTTGGTCTCTTCACCAGAGCTGTTTGGACTGTTCAGGTGTGATGGCTCTTATAGAAATAAACAGATTTGACTTGGATTTTGGTACTTGTAGGTGTAGTGCTTGAGTTATCTGCGTGTCTTGCTAGGGCACAGGTCCTGAACAAACAGGTACAATACACTTGGTTTTGGTGCATCCAGATCCTACTTTTACTTTAAAGTTCTTTAACAGTTACTGAGGTCTGGGAAGTCTCACTGGGATGTAAAACCATTGCTGCTTGTGGCTGACTTCCTTCCACCCCCTTACAGGAGACTACTGTAGATGGAGGCTAAAGGAAAGGCCCATCTTCAGCTGCCCTGTGAGACCTCAGTCATCGTGACAGAAGAGAACTTATGGTCTGTGCTTACTCTGCGGTGGCCAACCAGGCAGGGAGCAGGAGATAACCAGCCTCAGCAAACACTTTGAGGGTCTCTGTCACAGACTGCATTCTTATGCTGGTAGCTGTTGGTGTAGTTCATGTTTGGTTCCCTGTTGGTTCCTTTTTGATGCTTATATCTGAAGTATCTCACATGCCATAGTGTGTGACCTTTGGAGAGTTCTGGGGGTTGCGCCTTAGTTTTGTGCTTCAGTTCTTCATAACTTTATGTCTGGATCCAAAACCCATTGAAGTTCTCAGTTTTGAGAGGTGCTCTAATCAAATACAGACATCTGTGCAGGGGAGAGATTCTCGATGATGATCTTATGAGTCCTTGGACATAGGTGTTAAGGCAGATTTCCTTTTATTCAGAGGAAGCATATGCTAAGAATTTTTAAATTATATTCTTTTCCACCAAGTGGGAATAGTACTGTCTCAAGGGTGGGCTTTATTACAGGAAGCTTATTACCTATTTTTCTTCAGAAAATAGGTTTCTGTTTCCAAAACGTTGTATATTGTCATGATGATAACAACTTGCTGATCACTTACTTGACGTTGCCTCTACCACGTGCTACACGGGCAGTCTTACTGTGAAATCTGTTTTTTTAAGATGTTTTCTTTAAGTGTCTTGACTCGAGAGAGGCTCTTCAGTTTATGGCAAGCACCTTTTCTTAGGCACTGATCTGTGGATTCTTGTGCCTTTCCAGATTTCAAGTGACATTGAGCACTAACTTCAGGGTTTTTTGCTGGAGTTTAAAAACCACTCCAAAGAGACCTTCCAATTCTGTTTTCTTTTGAGCTGTTTTGCAGATATTTCCAAATAAAATGCCTTCTATTCTGCCTCGCAGGAGTGCGAGTGGGAGGACAGGGGATGCAAATCTGAACGCGTGTCTCTCTCATCATCTTCTTTGCCCCTGCGCATAGGTGATGGTAGCTCTCACAGAAGCAGAGCAGGTGCCTGCAGCTCTTTATTTGGGTCATTCCTCAGCAGATAAACATCAGGTTGCATGGGACTCTGCTCTTCTGCTGTATTTCAGGGCTTTCAGAGAGTGTTCGTGTGCCTTGGCAAACGAACAAAAGAGTTTGCAAAGACTGCGTTACTTTCGTGGTTTACAGCAATGGTGTCCTGAGTAGATAGAGATGAGTTTTGGTAGGACCTTGCAGCACCTGTGAGGTAATTCTGCCATTGAGTTGCTGTGTGACACACCATGAAGCAGGCATCCCAGTAGCATTGATGCCCAGCTCTTCTGCAGAGCTGTTCTGTTCACGCTCAATGAAGTGACCATGTGTCAGCCTTGCACTTGGGTAAGATGGGCCAAAAACCCAACCAGCGGGACTTGGAAGTTGCAGTTGGAAAACCTGAGAGAGAAATCTGAGCCCACCTTGGATTGGGGCATTAGTAGTGGGAGGAGATCACCAGTACACAGGGGGCCCGAATTCACTTCTCAGCATCTTTGCTTCAGGAGGACCTGGGTTCTCTCTGGTCCATCTGCAGAAGCAGATGAGCTGAGGCAGAGGTGGGTTCTGGGCAGTGTGCAGGGTGAGTTACCCACCTCCTTTCTCTTTCTGTCTTGGGTGACTGCCGTGAGCAGAATGGCTTCCACAAGAAGGAGTTCCATTTCAGAACATCCTCGGGCTGTGCTGCTACATCACTTGCCTGAATCTGATCCTTGGTTGGTTTTATTTTTTTGGTTAAAGCTTCTCCATGGGTGTCATCAGGAGGCAGAAATGCTTCTCGTTCTGTTGTCAGTGAGGCATCCCTCGGGCAGTTAGTCTGCAAAGCGGTCTCTTGATCTGTGGTACCACCCAGATCACGCTGTCTGCTGTGGAGTCCATATTTCTACTACAGATTTTCTTAATGATAAGGAAAGTGAGTGACTTCTGACCGGGTTCAGTAATTTCATAGTAAGCTTCTTTGGCCTACAGAGCTTAGGAGTCGTAATGAGGGGAACCAGCCATATGTCTGATACTACTTTAGTAATACAGGGCGTTGTTTTTGTGATGTGAAACTACGGGAATGGAAACAGTTAAAAAGGAGAAGCTGAAGAGGCCTGTGGTAGTTTTCCATCAGATTTTAGAGATACATAGATAAATAAGGACAGAATGACTGCAGTGGATGAGTGTGGTCATCTTGAACTATACACAGGTAAATGTTGTCAAGGTCAGAAACGTGTGGCTGATCTCTGACGTGCCTTTCAGGAGGCTGAGAATGTTGCCTGCAAGCAGATGAACTGCTTCCTGGGAGTCTGAAGGAGGCACTTGCCGAGGTCAGCATCCTTGCCTGCTCAGGCCTGTCTTCCCTGACTACTTTTCCAGTTGATGGTAGGAATGACTGGATTGTTCTCTAGAGGTTTCCATGGCTTCCTGCTGACTGTAGAAGGAGCTTTTGAAGACAAGCTGTTTACTGTCATAAAGCCTGCCCAAGCGGATACCACAGTTTTCCCCCATTTGCCTCTTTCAGTGCCACCACATGCTTGATCGGGCCGTGATTCTTTTCCTTCATTGCTCTTATCCTGAATAGTTTGTAAGCTGATTAGCCACAGAGAAGCATTATCCCAGCTTTACAGATAGGGAGCTAAAGTTTAGCTGTGTTCTGAGGATTCCAGTCCCCAGTAGGTGTCATTTGACGTGGGCCAGGACTCAAAGCACCTCTAACAAGGTACTAGCAACTATGGTTATGAAATAATCCTTGCTCCTCTTCTGTAATTCCCTACCGAAAAAAGGGGGGAGGGGGAAATGAAAAGGTGACTAAGAAAGGAAACAAAATGATTCTGTTCTTCAGATAAAAAGAAGTTTGTTTACAGCTAACCCCCCACTCTAGACTTAGCTGCAGGAAGAGGAGAGCACTGACTGAATGTAGGATTTCTGTAAAACTCTTCTAACACTGAGGGTTTCTTTCTCCCCTTAAAGGAAGACGTAGATTCTTTTATGAAACAGCCTGGAAATGAGACAGCAGATGTAGTTCTTAAGAAGTTGGATGAGCAGTATCAGAAGTATAAATTTTTGGAACTTAATCTTGCTCAAAAGAAAAGGAGGTAAGTCATCGTTTTTGCAGAATTGGAAAATGTTTAGCACGGTTCTTTTTTTTTTTTTTAAGTTAATATTTTTAAATATCTCAAGAAGTAAAAAGTTGATGTTAGGAGAGCTAATATTTGCAGTACTTTGAGGAATGCTCAGCTTTTAAAATTTCCTCTTCCTGAGAATTTCATGCAAAAGAATTTATGGTATTGCTGAGTTGGTCCTTAGCCCGTAAGGCCACAGAGCACTGCCACAGTCCCTTCCTTCTGTCAGCCTGCTGTAAATATGTTTTTGTCAAATGACTACTGTATCGAGCCTGTAACTTTTGGGTTGGTCATCTCATCTCTCTTCAGCAGCTTCAGTCTTGAGGCTCGGCAAGAAGTAAATTTTTAAAAGCTAAAATCAAAGCTTAAGTAATAGATTAAGTTTAGATGAAACTTCTTTCAGAGACAAATCCCCCTCACAGTTCCCACCCGGGGGGCTGCTTTGGCAGCAACTGCTGTCTGAGCCTGCTGGTGGCAGAGGAGGGCGGCCCGGAAGGCTGGTGGGATCCCAGCACCTCTGCAGCCTAGGGCTGACCTCTGGAGAGAGCTTTCATTTCAACACTGCCAAGTCTCGCAGCTCGCAAGTGTTTGTTAGACCAGGTCGTGAACCTCAGCAGAAACGCGCTTGGTTTGTTTCACCTACAGTGGTTTTTGTCCGTGTTTCTGCTGAGGTTTTCCTCTCCTCCAGGCAGATCAGAAATAGGCACAAATACACCATTTTATCAAACGTGTGTCTGTTACTGTTGATGTTTGTTCGTTCCGGTCTGAAACCTGTTTGTATTGCTCTGCTTCAGAAAACCAAAGAGCCTCACTGTGATGGGAGGCAGGCGGAGCTGTAGCTGAGGTGCCTTTACAGGCTCTAGCTCTCAAAGCTGCATTTGTACCTGGAAAGCCGGTAGAGTTTTGAGTTTTAAAATGGAGGTTGGATTGTATAATAAAACTGATCACTTGTTTAGGAAACTTTGTGTCTCTGTAAAATAATGAATTATGACTGTTGTTAATTCACAGGCTAAAAAGTCAGATTCCTGAAATTAAACAGACATTAGAAATTTTAAAACACATGCAGAAGAAAAAGGTAAACTATTTTGAATATCTAATGAGTACGAGAAAAGCTAACTACCTTTCCACCCTAACAGAACAGATTGCAAGAAATGTTTTGGAGAGCACACTTAATATGCCTTTATAAATAACAGAATTGTTTTTAAAGGTATGTAGTACTTTTTGAAAGTTAGTTCAAACAAAAAAAGTTAATGTTTGTAATGCAAGCTTCACTTTAAATAGTGTCTAGATTGCAGCTAAGCTTGGACTTCATCTCTATTCTTTATAGAGATTTCTGTATTGTTTTTAAATATATCTTTTAAAAATGATTTAGTCTTGGACCTCTACCTTTAAGGCTGAAGTAAATATGTAGAGTTCCACCAAAGTTAATATTGTGTCAGTGGCAAAAAGCAGAAAAGTGTGCTCTTTACTGTAAGTTTTATGTCTTTGACATAAGTTTCCAGTGAAAATAGCAATTTTAAGTTTTATCATTTGTCTTAAGGATTCCACAAATCCAATGGAAACCAGATTTTTATTGGCAGATAATCTCTACTGCAAAGCTTCAGTTCCTCCTACAGATAAAGTTTGTTTGTGGTTGGGGGTAAGTATAAATGGAACTTTCTCTGAAACTGTTTAAATAACTTATAAAAGGCTTAAAAAGATGGTGCTCGTTGCTGTCTCGCCTGTGGGCATCGTTCTGTTCATGTGTGCGTAGTGGAGCTGTCTCCTGTCAGCAGGACAAACCTAACAAGACAATTTCAACCTGTTAGCAAATGTTTCGTGTTTGATTTCATTTGGTGCCCAAACTGTAAGACTTCAAAGAATTGTAATTTTGCTGGATTGTTCTTTCCAAATGGCATGCTCAGGAATGTTTTCCTTATCACTTCTATCATGTTGTGGTTCAGATTACCATCCAGCATTGCCTGGGGTGGGAATGGGCCCAGCAAAATAACTTTGTTTGGCCAATAGTCTCCCATCTTCTCTACATTATTTATATTTAGCATCTTGCTTTTCCTTTTCATGCACGTTTTTAGGGAAAGATGGGATTTCTGTTACTCCCAGGTACCTGCCAGCATTTAGAGTGGAATTTGTGCTAAAGACTGGTGGGATCAGAGCTCAAAATACAGATTTCTAAGTACTTAAGCTACGTCAGGTTGGGTTGTTTTGTATTCAGAGGATTTCGTATATGTGGAGATAACCTGCTAATGTTTATTCTGAGGCTACTAATTCCCAGGTGGTCCCAAAGCCCTGTGTTGGCCAGACAAAACCACTCGGTTAGGACAGAGGCACTGTTGACACTTGTAGCATCTGGTCTGATGGGGCAGTTACTCCCAACCTCTCCCACTTCTTTTCTATCATAAAAAGAGTAGATTTGTCTGATGCCCATTGCTTTTAGGAGACTGTCTTTAGAATTCACAACTGTTGACTTCCACGAAGCATCCCAGGTTTATTTGGTAGCAGAGTATCAGAAAAAGTTCATCCTACTGCTGGTTCATAGAGAAGAGCGCTAGTGAAATGCCACAGGCAGTGTATTTTGTTTAGGTGTTCTTGGCCTTCTGCCTTGACCCTGCGTGTTGCTCACAGGCTGCACGTTGGGTTTTGTGTGTGACTGTTAGTGGGGAAACAACATCTTCTCATTATTTGACAAGACGAATGGCGTGCCTGTCACAGCTCTGCATAGGGCCCCTGGGACCCTGGCTGGCGGTGTGTGCACGGTTCTGGAGTGGGACAGAGCTTCACGGGTGCATCTTTACTTGATCCTGTTCTTTTATCTTGTCATGTGGTGGCTTCTTAATGAAATAAAGATGAGTAGATTAAAACCCACCATGGTATAGGACAGGGCTTTTATACTACTTGTATCTCTAAATACCTGCAACACTCCTTGTTCGTGACCGATGCCGTTAGGCTGTTGGTCAGTGCTCCACACAGAGATCCTAAGGTCAATCTTGAATGCAATAAAAATTGTCTCTGGACTTGTGTGGCACTTGAAAGGCACTGCCAAGAAACGTGAAGCCTCTCAATTTTCAAACATGGTGAGGGTGAGATTCTGATGCCTGAAAAGTGGAATGTGATACATGGGAAGAGAAATCCCTTGTTGCTTAGCTGTAGGAGGAGAACTTTAAGTCACTAGAAGGATTTATCCCTTAGTTACTGAAGTGATGGAGGCCTCAAGTGGATTCTGACTTTGCTCCTCTTGAATCTTGTTGCCTTGGCCTCTCAGGACAGCCTTTTATTAATGTGATAAGTTACAAACAACAGCCTGAGATAAGCCTGCTATGGCTTACTCCTTACAATGCAAAAGTAAAAGCTTTCTCAAGCATTCCTTTTTTTTTCTTTTTTTTTTTTTTTTTTTTTTTTTTTTTTTTTTTTTTTTTTTTTTTTTTTTTTTTTTTTTTTTTT
>JANHGN010015441.1:0-16478 GCA_024605025.1 Megaceryle maxima | reverse complement strand
GGTGCCGCGCGCACGCGCCCGCCGCCACCGCCCACCCCGGCCGGGCGGGCGCAGTGCGCAGGCGCGGAGCGCGCCCTCCGGCGGGGTTGGGCCGCCGCCGACCGTAGCAGGTGCGAGCGAGCTCGTCCCCGGCGCTGCCCTTTGCGGCGGGAAGCGCCGCCTCCGCCGTGCCTGGGTATCAGCCTGGGTCTTGCCCCTTTCAGGACATAAAGATGGTGTGAGGGAGGCAATTGGCTCACACCAGGTACATACAGAGCTAAAGGTGTAGAGACTCATCTACTTGGGCACAATCTTCCTCTGGAACACAGGTATGGTATCCCATGTCCCTTCCCATCCTTGGCCTTGCTCCCCATAAAATAGATGGTTTAGTTTGTCAGCTTTTGTGGATTTGTTTGGGGTTTTTGTAGAAAACACCTCAAAAAAAACCAAACAACAAAAAAAAAACCACACACACACAAAAAAAAACCCAAACAAAAACAAAAAAAAAAACACACCAAAACAAAAAACGTCCCAGGACTTCACCATTGTGATACAGACTTCTCTAAGAACTGGTATTTTGATATTAGCCCCCCCTGTATTTCACAGCTTGAGGTATGGAGATACTAATTATATAAACTCACGACAAAATTAAAGAAGGTTCAGTCAGCTTTTGCTACGGTGAAGTAAAGGCAGTTTTGCCAGCTGTTAAGAGAGTGCAGAGCACAATAAACATACTTTCTGTTGCTGCCACCCATTGACTTTAATAGCTTTAATTTTTAAAAATACTCTACTTGTAGGGGGGGAAAAAGCTGTAGCCCTTTTCTTAATACATTTTTCTCAATTAGATTAGTAACCCACTTTGAGCAAAATACTTGTGTGCTGACCTGGAATGAAATGAGTGAACACTTTCCTCAAGCCCTTACCTAAGTGCAAGTCTCATATACGGAAAAAAAAAACAATGTGATTATAACTTGTATAAGGGTCTGACAGAGAAACATTTTCCAGATGTTTCTCACCAAAATTTAACAAGTCAAAGCTTTATAAAGAAGCTTTAAAGTCTTTTTGAAAAGAAGACTGAGGACTCCGGGCCTTAAGAATGAATTAAACTTTTTCATTCTTCCCTAGTGTCTTACATTTTGGAGTATTTGGTCCTTACTGGGGAATCTTCAAGTTCAGAACTCCAGTTTAATTCTCTATGCAGCAGAGGATCATGCTGACAGGGAAAATCCATAATGGACAAGAGCACAGTAGAAATGGATACTTCAAACTGTGCAGAGGGTACGAACAACTGCAAGAAACAGCACTAACTCTATATAGATCAGACATGATTTGTACTCAGAAAATGTGCAATCTACCAGCTGCACTCTGTTCAATGGATGCCAAAATACTCAGTTAAAACCAACTCCCTTAAAGATAAAAAAAAAAAAAAAAAAAAAAAAACCACCAAAACACACCCACAACCAAACAAACACACACCAAACAAACAAACAAACAGAAAACCCCAGCGTTCTATCTTCTCAAAGTCTCCTGCTTTCTGGAAAGCCAAGCCACATTTAACAGAAAGGGGAGGACAGGGGGACAACACATGACAGAATCATTTGTTTTAAAAACATACGGAGTCATTCTAAAAAGTCTGTTACATGTAACATACATCTCCCACTCAGGTTCATGTAGAATTCAAGAGCTGAATATTGTGTCCAGACTTCTTGGAAGACACTTCAGGTTCATAACACAGTTCATACTTAAAATACATTTATTTCCATTATAGTCTTCAGATCATGAGACATGCTTATAGATCTTAGCATTGCAGACCTAGGACTCTTGAAGTTACTCGGCTAATTTCAGTAATCTAATAGTTCACAGCTACTTTAGATAACCTGAGGGTTACACCAAATGCTTTCACTTTTTCATATCTTACCACAGTTCTCTGTGGTAGGTGTTCTGATGAAGATGAGCAGAGAGAGATACAGGAGCAACATTACAAGGGCCCAGTGAGGAGTTTAGTAAAACAAGATAGCATCCTCTGATAAAAAACAAGGATGTTAATAGCATCAACCCACCAGTATAAAGCTGTCGATCAGCACTGGGAAGAGCATTAATCTTGATATTTTCCAGCTTTTAAATACTTAAGACACATTTAGTTTTCATAATGAACTGCTGACAGGAGAGGAACCAAGATGAATCCCCGAATGTGGAAGTGATTTTGAAGATGGAAGTCATGACTTTAAAGTGTTTCCCTACTGCATGACTCAACAATCCATTTCACTCACTGCTCCCTGTATGGTCCCCTCTTCCTGTCAGGATGCTTTCTCCTCCACCGTGCCTGTGCCTTAAGAGGAGTAAAAGCACACAGGAGCTGCCTCTGCTCCCAAGGGCAGCACAGTCACGAGGAAGTCCTGCTCCTTATGGACTCCAAAAGCTCAGCATAGAATGCCAGTAGGAGTAGACTGTACAACTAGTAAGTCTAATGACATATGCTACAGTTCTTGAAAACACTGTGTCTTTTTCATGACTTCAGGAAGCCTTGTTATCCTCACAGCCCTTTAGGCCAAATGAATGTAATTTGCTAATAATTGGTTACAAACTAGAACAGTAAAAAGAAAGCTTCTAAGAGGATCTATGTTCTGGCAACTCCTGTCCTCCCTCAGATGAAATTTATGAATGTACTTTGGAAGATTCCAAATGCAGTTTAAGAATATATAAGTTGCACACTACTGAAGAGAAGTGACAGGTAGAAACTTAAGCCAATGATAATGGGAGGCATTATTGCCTCAAGCAACTTATAAATACCAACCACCTTATATGGAAATACAACCCAGCCTTAACTAGTAAGGCTCAAGACAGTGATGATGGCCACATTTGGGAAGCTGTTAATCCTAACTACTTCCATTTTAATTTTAAGCCATCATCCTCAAATTTTAGGAAGCAGTGCACAAAAGAGTTTAAGAACCAGGATGCACTCTTCCATGGTCCCTGTAAAACTGTCATGCTTCAAATTAAGAAACTTGGTTCCCTATCAAAACTATAATTAAAAGCCAATACTGGACAATACACATTGTTTTATGACCATGGAGGTTTTCTGTGGCTTCTCCACATGGAGTATCTCCAGAAACAAAAGTCTTCATGCTTCTATTGCTCTTTTGTTATCAAGGGAATTCTGTTTTTAAATTTAGTTCATAGAGGTATTGCATATGCTACTTTGTATTAAAAGTTCAATATAAAACAAGACAAAAGTAATAAAATCAAATAATTCAGTCTTCTAAGTCAGCCATCCTCTCACCTTGACTGGAGTTATAGTTTAAGAGTTCTTGTTAAACAAGCACAGTGAATCTTGTAGAGCAGTACACCTGAATATATGTAGTATACACTAATAACCAAGAACTGAAGCAAAATCATCTAATTACATACAAACATTAAATCCTTTAACAAAATACTTTGTTGGAAAACTCTGCTTCTGACTTAGATGTTTGTTCTGGATAAATCTTCCCTCCAAGAGGTACACACAGCCTCTTCAGCTTAAGAAAGTAATATGAATAAGATCAAGTAACATTAAAAGCACAAGTCATCTGCCACAGTTCTCACTATTTTCCCATAAAAAGGTACAGAAAGAACTTGTATATACATCATATGAAGTATTATTCTGTTTTATCTTCATCCTCTGCAGCATAGATAGCTTGATTCCTTCTCTTAATTTTTTTAATGCCACTGTTTCCATTTTCATTACCACCAATGCGCTTTAATGGTCTCTCATTTAAGCTCTTCTCTTCCACTTGCTTACTCACACCAGATTTCTCCAGTTCCTCATTAGTGGAATCCATAGCATCATCAGATGATACAGCCATAGAATCTGGCATGACCCGGATGTCAGAAAAACTTGTAGAAAAGTCAGGAGCATGATCAGGGGAAGGATCTACAGAACATGTGCTCAAATCTTCATCACCACCTTCTTCATCCAGCAGAATTTCATCTGGATTAATGGATGAAAGTCCAGAATTATCTGTATTATATTCACTGGGTTCCTCTGCTGACCCAGTACTGTCCGCATCCTCTTCATCCTCCTCCTCTTCGTATTCGCCTCGTACTGAGCCCTCTTCTTTAGCTTGCTGGATCCTATCATTGATGTCAGTAAGGCCAAACTGAGCACAAAACTCAGTGGTCTGTGGATTGATGGTATGAACGGGTTCCACGTGTTTTTGGGGCTTGCTGGGATCATAACAAGCAGCTGTCAATGTGAAGTTACAAGGAATTTTGAGGTTATGATTCAGCTCTTCTAACACCTCTTTGATGGCTTCTTCTGTCGCACTGTAATCCCACCTAAATAAGCATATAAAGTTACAACAAATGCACCTTGTCAAAAGGTATTTTCCTTTTCTGCTGCAAAGAGAAACTTTTAAAGATGGATAATAAATTAATCTTACAACAGCCGCCTAATTTCTCAAATGATTTTTCAGAAGAGTATATTGCCTTTTGTCAATACTAGGATTCCCTTCTCCCCACCAAGGATTTGTATTATACCAACCCACCCAATAAGCATTTACCTGCCCACTCACATAATTCAGCCTCATTTACAGTCTCTCAGTGTAACTGAGAAGATGATCGGCCACCATATATTTTTTGCCCCTCAAACTGTGGTATTTAAGTTCACAAAACAAAACTAACTGCCCATATGTAGAGCAGTAAAGTTTTATGCTCCAGAGTACAACTCTTGTCACCAGACCCTTTGTTTTCCAAGGCATTTAGCAAGTCTTACAGGCATTACAGGCTGCAGAATAGAGAAACACAACTCTGAGCTAAGTCTACTTTCAGTCCAGCAAAGCCACACTTTCCTCTCCGCACACAACTTACTTTGCATGGAGGGCATTCTTTTCGGGCATGTTCCATGAGCTCTGAGTCACATTAACAAGACTGTTGGTGGCCTTGAGGACTGCAATCCACTCAGCATCGTACTCCAGTGAGTCACCTGCAGAAGGATCATGCTCTATGTCTATTATCTGTTAACAAAGACACACACAAAAACAAACCACAGAAAACAGATGAGGTGAGTTACTTCTCTTGACACCTGAAACATTAAAAAGTTTGAAGTGCTACTTTCATGGTACAGAGTTTTAATTACGTTTCAAGTACACTGAGCTAGTGATCTTGAACAAGTCCTCTCAAGTTAGCCCTATAGAAAAGTTTATAGTAATAAGGGAGTAAGAAATGACAATCAACAAAGGTAAAAGGCATCTCTGTGTTTTAGCTTAGAGCAATTAAAAAGCTGAACATCCTTCTCCCTAATACCAGCTATTGGACAGTTAATGCAACTTAGAAACCAGAATTTGCCTGCTCTTAAATTCATGCCATCTTCTAAATGGAAATATATCGAGAATTGATAGCAACAGTTATTCTGCTAAGCAGGCATTCTTAGCACAGCAATGAAATTAACATGAAGTGTTTTTAAACTCTTTCAACAGCTGACAAATTGAAATACAAATCTCACTGTAACAGTGACACTAAGCCAAAACACACCATCCATGTCATCCCGAGTGTAATAGGCCGGGTTTGATTAAAAATCCAAAAAATAACAAAACCTGCTAAGGCGTATTTAAAAAAAAAAAAAAAAAAAAAAAGAGAGAGAGATAGACTTTAAACCAGAGTTACATAGGTGGATCAACATGTTGCTAGATGTAGTACTACTCCAGATCAGTTTTGCTACAGAATTTTAAGTTTGGACTAGTAACCCAGTGTACCTTTGCACAGCAAAAGTTCATACTCTCTCCCATCTTCAAAAGTAGTTACAAAGGCAAATGGATCTTGCCACATATCCAAAGGACAGATAAAGAACCCTTAAAATTAACAAATTAATCTACTTTAAAGTAGGACTGCTAAAACACTTGACTGCATTTGAAGTACATACTGTCAGCAGCTCCCTCTCATGGCAAAGGATTTTAGATCCATTGAGTCAAGATTTTACAGATGGCACCCCAGGAAGCATACACAGGCCACAGGCATGAGCATTGTTCTGCTCTTGGCAAATCAGTCTGGCACTCATTTTGGAAATTCCCACAGCCTAGACCTCCTACTTGTCCACTGCCTTTCCTAGACAAGATATGCACCAAACAAGAAGAAGCAGAGCCATTCTCCTAGAAATGTGCACCAATTCCTGGTGGAATTCACACTACTGAGAGGAAATTACAGTACTGAACTCAGGACTCAATCTTGCCTGAATTCATGAATCCAGATCTGAAGAAAGAGGCACTAGCTGAACGAAACTAAACTGTGAAAGAAGAGCCTGAAGATGGGCTTTCTTCTTAGGCTGGACATTCAAAACAAACACACACCCCACAAGAGGAGGCTCAGTTCAGTTTATAAAGCTACTCCTTCCATTAACTCAGTACTTGTTCTAAGGTGGAAGGAAATGGTAGGAATAAGCAAACACTGCACCTATATGATAGGACACAAGGTCTGCTTATCTCAACACAGTTATTATACAAAGACCATTCCACACCTGCATAATTCTTTTTTTTTTTTTTTTTTCTAATTCCTCCATTTATTAGAAATCAGCTTATATCTAAGCACAGCACTTGGCAGTCCAGACAAGTGAAGTAATTAAAAAATTAAAACCCACTGCACATGGTCATCACCTGCAGAAAGTCTCTGTGTGGCAGGCATTTATCCAGAGCCAAAAACTTTGTTGCTTTTGGTAGCTCTTCTTTGGAGTTTGTCTAGGAAACAAAGTGTTAATACAATCATTAGCAATTCTCTGAAACTTGACTATTCTAAACAAGCTATATAAAGGGATTTAAAAGCATAATTTATATAGAAAGACTTTCTGAAATAGAAAATCAGCATTGGATTATAAGAAAGGGAGGGAAGGCCAAAGAGAAAGACAGACTTCACTGGACATCTTAACAGGGAGCTAGATGCAGATGAAAGCAAGATAAAGCCAGAGCCACATTTCATCCTTAACCAAGGCAGCTAAGCACACAGTCTTGAAGCAAAAAAAAAAAAAGGAAAAACTTTACCATAAGAAACAGTCCTGTTACAGGTAAATAACTTGCACACAGGCATAGCATGTCACACTGCTTTCAGGAATAGCTCAAACCAAGAGAGGCTTCAACCTAGAGAGGCTTGTTTTTGCCTTTACTGAGGCTGTCTGCCAAGTCTTACTACAGGCATCCTCCCATTCCCAGTTAACTGCTATTTTCTTTTCAGTCACTTCTCTATCACCTTGTTTTGAGGTTTTCTCCTAATAAAGTGGGAGAGTGCTTTTCTATAAAATTAATTTAAGTAGTTTCAAGGGCAATAATGCTGGCTATTTCACACTGTCCCTGAAGTAGGTAGTTATAGCACTGACTTACAATGTCTCTAATTTACATAAGCCAGTAATCTTAACACCACTTAATGTTTTACAGTTTAAGATTAATTTTAGTAGCTGAGCAAAAACATTAAGAAATTGCTTTTCTGGATATGATTACCTGCACTGGAATTCCAAAATGTGCTTGGGACATACACATGATTTCCTCCTCCCCCCCTTTACCTGATGTTGCATGAAAGCTGCAAATTTAACATGAAGATGTGCTGAGAACCAGTAGGTGGGTTTCAGATGCTGCAGCAGCTCTGAAGCAGCAGGGCTTCCTAATGTGTTGCTCTCCACTTCTTGACGGAAGAAGGATTTCATTTTAAGAAGCTGTTTCTTGTTTCCATAGTGATATATACTCCTTGGCCAGTCATGTGACATAAATATATCAATTGGACGCTTTAACTGTCAAGCCAAAATGCACACAGTATAAATAAGCCACATAAGTAAAATACGTATGATAGAGGTTCCAAAATTATACAGCACAAGATGGAACCTGTGTAACATGTTCAACAACCTCACCTCCAAAGCAAGTAAGTATATCACTGAGCCCCATCTTTCAGGGGGCCTTTGAAGTTGTCAAGGGACTCTCTCTAGTCCCCATGGTTTGTACTACACTTTCTTGGGAAAGTCAGCTGTGGTTTATATATACTGCTAGTAGAAGAGATCACATTATCAGAGTATGTGTCAGGCACTCAGAAAAAGACTAAAAAATTGCAGCTAGAGAGAAAGTTCTCTACGCACAATCAAAGGCATCTTCTTCCTCATAAGATTTCTTAAAGCTTTGATTAAAAGGGATAATGGCTAAGCACAATATTCCTCCACAAAGGAAGCATCCCCCAGAAGTTTAATCACTCTTAAGCCTATCTTGATATTCAGCATATTGCCATCAGCTGTATCAGAAACCTGAATCCAAACAGTAAGACACTTACAGTGAAATGCATCAGACTCCACAATGACAGCAAGTCTATGTCCTGTGTTCAGTATCTCTATATCTACTGAACACTTAAGTGTGCAATAATCATTCCAAGATGCTTACAAGTACATGTATTCATACCACAACCTCAACCAAATGGAGTAGTCTTGTGACAAAGCAGGGAGTAAGCAATAACTTAACAATAAAGCTAATAAGTCCTTTGAATTTCTCACCCTGGAGTCAAAAATACTTCAATCAGGAATTTAGGATCAGATTATTCAGCTGGTTCAATTTTGAATAGCTAACTTTAGACGAACCAGCCTGCATGATAGACAAGGTAGCATCTGTCTTCCCAAAGCTGGAACAGAGGGGGTATAGCTAGAATACCTTCCATTCTGTGATTCTTATCCAACAATAAAAAAAATAAAAACAAACAAAACCACACCTGCTGGTGCCCGATTCAGATCAAGTTTGCCCTGCTAAGCAAAGTGTTTAAGGAAATACTCATCAGGAACAACAGTGAAACAACAGCCATCATAAAATGGCCTGTTAGATTAGCTGGGAGTGGTTGGCAAGACTTGCTATCTAATAACATACTTGGTCAGAGCAGCTTTAAGTTCTAAAGTAATGAAAACTATTTAGAAAAAAAAAAAATTCACTAACCTGCTTAAGTTTGAAGACTTCAATATTCCTCACATGGTAAGCGCTTCTAATTGTTTGCTGGTTGTATGGTGGACACTCAAAGTGACCTGAAACATTTAAAAAAAAAAAAAAAAAAAAAAAAAAAAAAAAAAAAAAAAGGTAGCTGCCTGAATCAATTGTTCCCTCCTAACACTGTTTGCAAGCTAACTCACTGGGGTCATACAGACACCTAGAGCAATACCAAATACAAGGCCGCCAATAATAAAAGATGATACAGTATTTTCTTCACATGAAGCTTATACCAACAGATGTTTTGTGTGAAGCAAATATGTTGCAAAAACATGTCTACAACAATAACTATTCTAGAGAGTGAAGAAATGCTCAAATATTTTAAATCCAGGACCTGTTTGAAACAAGTAACTTCTAGAGGAAATACTTACATACTTAATTCCTGAATAAGGTTTTGTACCTCTCTGGTGAGATAACTCCCCTCCTTGCTTCCCCACACCTCCTATATCCACATTTACGCTGCATAACCACATGCATATGTATCTACTGTCATGGCTATGTACACACACATGCTGGCACTATGAGCGGCCAGCAATCAGAACACAAATTAGCATGTAATAGCTCAGACAGAAGTATAAACCAGATCACAAAGCACTGGATGAGATCTGACTCCTGACTCAGCCCACTGAGGCTGTGATTTTTTTTATTTCTTCAAGAGTGCTGCCACCAACCATGAAACATATTCAGCAGTTTAACATATTCAGCAGCAGCTTAAACATGCCTGTAACTGCCCAGAGGCACCACAGACTCTGGAAACACAAACACATACCCTGTCAAAAGGGATGCAGTTGCCAACTTAGCTGTGTAATAAAAAACCTGAATGCCTAGCAAAGTTCCTATGTAGTCTTAAGAATAAGTAGAAAAAAAAAAATACTTTTTTAACAGTTAGCACTGTTGACAAAAATGTCTCATCTCCTGTGTGCAAACGGCATGTTTGATAACAAATTTAATTAGCATTAATAGGTATTGAATTTAAAGTCCTAGAAAATTAGCTCATTACTTTGCAGCTTGAAAGCCATTTGCAAAGCATCTCTGAAGCAGTATATTACTAAGAGATCACTATCTCTTGTGTCCTCTTGTGTTGAAGAGCTCACAAAAACTAAACTATCTTCTATTTGCTGATAGCAGGTATCATCTATGACAAGATTTCTGTCTGCTGATGGAGACCCTTTCAAGGAAGGGCTCTTGAATAGATGTAACCAGGAGGAACCAATCTCAAGATGTACTAGCACTACACCTCTGCTCAGGACAGTATATTAATACAGTATCATACATACAAACTGACTGTTTCACACAAGGAAACCTAAACAGCCTTGCACTGCACACTGCAAGAATACTGCTATGGAAAAATCAAGACTGTTCCAACAACATTCAAGAGGTGTACTGCTCCCTGCTGTGGTGGCCAGGCAGCTACCAACACATCTACCACCTCCAGAAAAATCCACGTATCGAGACAAGAAAAGTTACCAGCACAAAAGTCAATTCAGAAAACAGGAAAAACAGCCAGACCCTCACTCGGCAGCTCGGGCCCAGTTCTCCACCCACCACTGCCCACCCATCCGGGCCCGCTCTGTGCCACCATACCTTTTCGGTAGTCGTGAGACTTGAAGATGCCCGAGATGCCGCCGATCCTCACGCCGCGGAACCGCACCACACCCGCGTAACCTAGGGAAGACGGAAGCGCGGCTCGTCGCGGCGGGGCCAGGGCAGGGCAAGGGGCTGGACGGGAAAAGGCCGGCGGGGGACCGTACCGAGGTAGTAGATGTTGGGCGCCACCCACCCACCGTAGGGCAGCTCCTGCAGGTGGTTGGATGCCTCGTGGTTCCCGCCGATGAACACCGTGAGGACCGGGGCCTTCTTCTCGCCGGAATAGTACCTGCGGAGACACGGAGGCAGCTGCTATAGCAGAGCGGGCTGGGCCCCAGGGGAACAGGGCCGGGCCGGGCCGGGCGACACTCACCGGTAGAATGTCTGCATGTGGCGGTACTTAGCGGGCACAGCCATGCAGCGGAGGTCCGCCTCGTTGCGCACGGCCTGAAAGTCTCCGCAACAGAGCAGCAGGTCGGGCCGCACGTTATGCCGCCGCTGCAGCAGCTCCAACGTCTCGTACATCTTGTCCAGGGCGCCATGGCAGCACCCAGCCACCGCCACCTTCATCGTCGCCGCTTCCTCGCCGCGCAGGCGTCGCGCGCGCCTTCTGCGTCACCGTCGCGTCACCGCCCACCGCCCTCTTCCGTCACCACCCAAGGGCGGGGCTGGCGGGTGGCCGAGCAGCTGCCGCCTCCGGGAGGACGCGCCACCGTCCCCGGCCTGTCTGGCGGGCCGACAGCTGTCCGGAGCGTCCTCCACGCCTCGGTGCGGTCACGGACACGCGTGCCCGGGCCTGCCGAGGCCGCTCCCAGATCACCCGCTGTCAGACTGGCCCGGGGGTGCCGCTGCGCTGTCCGACTCTCTCCCCAGCACCCGTGGGGATGAGTCACGCTACGGGCAGTTGGGACCTGCGCAACGGCTCCGCTTCGCTTTGGGGAGAAAAACTCACGGCGATTAGTGCAGCGCTCAGTAGTAAACCAAAAAGGCCCGTCACACGCAGAGGGGAATGCTCTGCACATTCAACGCCTTTTTCAGTGGGGTGGGAGGCCCTGCAGAGGGTACACAGATTGCTTGAGACGCTGCAGAACTCCCCTCTACCACTGCAGAAACGACTGCCCCTCTCACCAGAGCCCTAGGTGTACAGCCCGCAACTCTGCCAGCCGGGCAGGGAAGCAGCACAAGCTTAACTTCTTTCTCATTGCCTGGCATAAAGATCCCGCGAGCAAAGCGGTGGTGGAGCAGCGGCTGCAGAGCGGAGCGAGCAGGGGCTGAGCATGCTTTCACCTGACGCTTGTGCCAACAAAAGACCGGGTTTGGATTTGCAAAGGATATACCCAACACATTCTATGATTGTGCTCTTGTCCTGCCGGTCCAGCATCGGGCATGCGTATTTTTAGCATAGTCAAGTGTCTTGTAACTTTGTAACACGCAAGGACAGGAACAATCGGTGACTTTACCAGGGCAGAGGCAGAAGGCAGAGTGAGATACTGGGCACTGTTACTTCTTCTAACAGAATGTCAGGCTTCCTCTTTCGGAAAGCACCAGTTTCCTTACTTTGAAGGGCAGTGAATTGGATCATAGGGTGGTATTTGTGTGTCACATAATAAAACCATTCCAGACTTTTTCTACTGTTAGAGGTTGGTTTTTGGGTTTTTTTTAACAGTCTTGAAGGACTGAACAGAATTACAACAACATAGTTAAGTATTAACTTGCTACTACTTACCCTGTAATCATGGAACCAAGCAGACATTCCTATTCTCCTACAGTAGCAAGCATTACATAATGGCCTTTCTTTTGATACTAAGAAAATACAAATGTTCGCTAGTACATTTCACAGTTTCACAATTTTGGGTTACTCTGTGTTCTTTGGGGCTCTTGTCCAAGCCCAGCTGAAATGAAGGGGAAAGTTCCTCTGGCCTCCAATCCCCACAGATCTTTAGAGTAAGAGCACAGACAAAATCGTTACCAGGTGTACCAAGATCTGTCACTAATTCCACTGATACTTAACTGATCATAATGCTCAGTCAGTCCAGTGCATCTCCTGGGAAAGCTTTGTAGTTTCTCTGTGGAAGAATGGCAGCCCCTTGCATTCACCATGTCTTTGCCTCTCTTCCTGAAAGGAAGTGGGTGAAAGACTGAAAAGGTCCATGAGTCTCTGGAAGATATCACCTTAACCAAGATACACTATCTTGGGGGGGGCTTCCTGAGAGTGCCAGCAGATACTTCTCCCTACTGAAATTCATCCCCAGTCAGTCAAGTTAAGCTGATACTGTAATTTTAATTCCTGGGTTTGTTACCTTGGACTCATGTCTCATACTCCATGCATCACTTAACCCAAGTAAGCTGATGCACAGTAAAGTCTGTAGGTTTGTGGGTTTTTTTTTCATGTTGTAGCATTTTAGTATTTGTACTAAATATGCATCTCAACATCCCTAATTTAAATCTGGGTGTTCACTGAGCAAAACCGCTCTGAACTTTCCACAGCAGTCAGACCTCAAAGGTAAACAGCCAGGCTACTATTTACAGGGTAAGTAGTACAAAGTTAATGCTTAACTATGTTACTGTAATTTTGTTCAATCCTTCAAGACTATTAAAAAACCATGTGACTGAAGTGCGGCTCTCTTCCATCACATGACTAACACAGGTATGGCCACGGATTGGGCTTTGCAGTCACAGTCCCTTGCCCTGACATGCTCATGTGTGTCTCTTGTGTCTGGTTGTCCAGTCCTACGGCACAGGACCTGCACATCTCTGAAGTGACCAAATGCTCATCCTGTCCTGCAAAGGAACTGTGAGGCAAAGAAGGGAAGAATCATGAGAAACAGGCTCAGATCAGTGGGTTGTTTGGGTGGGAGGGTTTTGCCCTTTTGGCTGTTGTCCACCTGCACTGACCAGTAACATATCCATGTTTTGTTTTAGTGTTTTTTGTTTGTTTGTTTGTTTGTTTTTTCCCGAATTAACTATGGTAATTTAGAGCCATGGAAATAGTTCAGTTTTCCTCTCCAGAGAAATAAGGAAGAATGAAGGAGCTGCAGATGACTGGGTTGCTTCCCTCATCTCTGAGAAACGAATGAGGGAGACTTTCCTGTCAGGTGCTTTTTAGCACTTTTAGAAGATACTAAAATGAAGAACAGCAAAAGGGAGGCATCTGTAGATGACTTTTGGGGCAGGATAGCATGGCTTAGAAGGGAGAAGTGGTGGGAGACATTATCTCCTTATTGTGAAGGAGAGGAGATAAACTGGAGGTGCAAGACACAAATCTGATGTGTTCCAACTGAGATTTTGAGATGCCCCTTTAAGCTGTAAGGGAGCACGGGGTAGCACGTTGGTGTCCATGTGGGTGACTGAAGGAAGAGGCTGCTGAAACCAAGCAAAGGTTCAAAGCTCGCTTAGAAAAAGACCCCATGATGTTGGCCTAAACATCACAAGACTTACCTGCAGCCGTGTTTTGGTATCTTTGGGCACCTCCTTCCCCAGTACTGTGTCTGATAATTGCAATACAAAACCAGGACCTGCAGTGCAGCAAAACACACTGTCAACACTAGGCCTGCTCTGGGCCTAGCCACTGAGGTGTGTCAGTTGCCTTCCCCTTCCAGTTGCACTTTGGCTCTTTTCCCTCCTTAACTTTTACCTTTTCCCAGAGGCACTCATCACGCTGTTTTGCTGGAGGGCATTACTACTGGCCTGAAGCCAAAGAGAGATGTAAACCCGCTGAAGCCAAGAGATGGAGCAACCGTGTTGCCGGATTTCTCGAATGACCGGGAATAAGGAGCCGCCGAGACGCTGAGTCCTGGTGAACTGCGGGCCCGGGCCGGCGGGTGGCGAAGGGCACGGCGCTGAGGCGAGGGGACGCGGGACCCGACTGCTCACGGCGGGACCGGCGGCTGGGAGGAGCGCGGCGCGTGCACGCGCGTGGGGTGGGCGGGAGCGATCTTTCCCCACCTTCCTCCCACCCGGGCGGGCAGCGGCCATTCCACCGCCCCCTCAACATCCCAGCCTCGACCTGCGCGCCAGGGGCTGCCGCTCGCCGCGCCTCCGGGGCGGGGCATCCTGCCGCGCGGAAGGGGCTGGCTAGGGAGGGTTAGCAGAGCGCACCCGGCGGCGGGAGCGGCTGCGCCGGCATGGGACGAGACGCTGCCCCGGTGGGTAGGTACAGTGCGGGGCAGCGTGAGGCGGGGCGGGAGGGCCGCGGCAGCGCTCCCAGGGCCTGGGGGAGGGGGGGCTCGGGGCCTCCGAGGGTCGGGCGCCGATGCAGAGGTGCGGTGGGGTCTGGGCCGAGCGGCCGCCGAATGTCCCGGGACGGGGGGCAGCGGTTGCTCTTCTCTCAGGGCCCCGTGGCGGAGGCAGGTGTCGGGCAGGCCCCGGGCTGGGGGACGGCTGCGCATTGTCTGTCGGCGGTGAATTGTCCCGCCGCTGGCGCAGCGTGTCTCGGGGGTCGCGGTGCTGGCGCTGACAAGGTCTGGGGAGAGCTACGGGCCGAGCGGCCCGGCCCGGCGGGAGCAGTGTGCGGAGCAGGGCTGGGTCCGCCGTCCCGCCGTGGGGTCTGTCGGGTAGCGACGGTGTGTTTCGGGGACGGTGTTGGGGGCAGACGGGCTGAGCCGCGGTTGTGGGAAGCAGTGATTGAATGGAGTTAGTGGGTAACACGCAGGGTGGAGAGGGAGGAAATACTTCTTGCATCGCTCGCGTTTAAGTTGTGAAAACCAGCACTACGTGGTGGTGTGGAGGCTGAGGCTATAAATTGTCTCGAAAGAGTTTTGACAAAGCGGTGAGCGGCATAACGGCTTTTAAGCACCGTGATCTGGGTGTAGTTTCCAGTTCGGGATGGCCCGAAGCTGTTTGTTGTAAAGCAGGAGGTTAACGCCGATAAAAGATCACCTCTACTTAGGCAGTCCTTGTTTTGTGAACGTTTGCCTCAAGGACCCTGCGTAGCTGGACTTTTGATCTTGTTAAGTGCAGCTGTTAATACGTGGTCCTGAAAGTAGGTGGTTGGGGTTTTGGTGTTTCTATGGTGTTGCGGTTTGTTTGTTTGTTTTGTTTTTCCCTGAACTATTTTTTGTGAGTGAAAAAGCTTTGGCTACAAGACTTCTTGGTTCATGGACAGACAAATCCAAGACTAAGTTGGACATAAACTTGTAAAACTGAATAACTAATGGAATGATTTACCGAGGGACGTGTTCCTGCTGGAGTAATTATCTTTGAAGGTCATCAGACTGTACTGGTCTCAAGTAATGTAAATATTTTTAAGACCGGTACTAATTTTATTACCTCGGTTCTTCACACTAAAGAAGGAAGCCCTGGAAGACATGCTTTTCTGTGCCCCCATCTTTCCTGGAAAGGAAAGTCTTCTAGAGAAGAGGCAGATGGTCCTTAAATTGTTCGCTTCTGAACTGCTGCCTGAAAGGCCAGACACATTTTTCTTGGTGATGGTCTCATGGCTTTACCTGATGTGATCTGATAGCTGCTTCAGGAAATATTTTTCCAAGCGTTTGCTTAAAATAGCTGCCTTTTTTTTTTTTTTTTTTTTTTTTTTTTTTTTTTGGGTGAAACTCGAGCTTTCACAGGTTATGTAGGAATTTTATTTTCATGAGAACTTTGAAGAGTTTGTCAGTACTGCTAGACTTCTCTGGGTTTTGTAAGATTATGTATTTAATGCCTGCTGGGTTGTGGGACATTGAAGCAAGAAAACTTGAGTTGGTTGTTTCTTTCAGTATTTATATATCTGGAAATGGTAACATTGTGTATCAGTTCAGACTGATTTACACTTGACTTCATATAAAAAAGCTTAATTCCCTGATGACATGTAGTCAGTTTCCACTACCTAGACCTTTGCAACCACTGTCATACGTCATAATATTTTGCACTCATAGTGCTAAACCTGCTCCAGAGGACTAAAAACACGCCTAGTGATCCAGGCAGACTTTCCTCCTGCTAGAGAGCAATTGG
>JANHGN010015439.1:34777-78351 GCA_024605025.1 Megaceryle maxima | reverse complement strand
TTACCTCAGTACCCCGAAAGTTTTTATTTTTTTAAAAATTCCATGCCACTAAAAAACATCAATAAAAGGAAAGCTAACAAAAAAAAAAAAAAAAAAAAAAGGGAGCAGAAGGGGAATGTGCTTTAGATAGCTCTCATGATACTGTTCATCAAGGCTGTTGACTTCTCACCTGAAAACATAAAATACAAGGAACAATCTAACCTGTGAGAGTAAGTGCAAACAATTTACACAAAATGAATGAGAATATTTCCCCTCATTCCAGGCATTTATTAATAATTATGCAGTATAGCCACAGAAATCAGGCCGAAGAGTTTACTGAGTCTACTCTGTGCCCAGTGAAAGACTGCTTCCTAGAAAGTTTTACAGGGCTGTGTTGCTTTTTCTCTTGGTACTGCTGATACTGAAGAGCAGTATCAAGTATGTGATTAATGTTGGCTGTCAAGTTATTTTAGTCCAGCTGACTCAGGTAAGGTTTGATGCTGTCAGTGTTTGTACAGGGTGTGGTAACATTGTCATGGAACAGCACAATTGTATTTTATGTCTTTCACACAAACTGTCACAAAAGGCTTTGTGAAGTGCCATAAATGTGGGATTTTCTACTCAATGACTCCACCTTTTTTACTGTCTTTTCTCTCATTGTGGTCATGTGTGGGAGAGTATTCCTGTAGATTGCTGCAGCTATTACTTGCACTGTTTTGGATGCAGTTTCCCAAACTGAAGCAGGCAGGTAGGCTTCTTCAGTGGCTTTTTGTCCAAATCAGTATTAGCTAATGACCAGGAGGAATTCCTTTAGTTCAGGATCTCAAGGAATCAGCTCTGTTTTGTCACTCCTCCCACACAAACAAGTTCAGTCCTTAGAAGGACAGATTAGGTTTGGTGCCTGCTCTATCTCTCCAGCAAGAACTTGTCTGCTGTGAGGTTTACTTCACTCGGAAGGACTACAGAGTTGTATATCCCTTGCTTGCTGAACATGGCCTGGGCTTGCTTGTCTGCTTTCGGTTGTCTTAGCAAATTCTTCATGACCTAGGGTTTGATTTGCCTGGGTGGCCTGGTCACTGTGCTCTCTCTTGTCACAGTATCTGCCTTAATGATGATCTTGGAGAAAGTACAGCCTTCCTAGGATTTCCTCTCTGAGTACAATGGCAGTCATTTATGAGTTCAGCATTGCTAAAATCCATATTCTCAATATGATATGCAGGCTACCACATGAACATACTTGACCTGGATGTTAAACCCTTTATTTACAGTGACCACAGAAGGCGTGAGAGTTTCAAAATGCTGGTTGGCAACTGATATGGGTATCACTACTGTACGTTGAGCTAGGAAACTATTGATGTTACCATGACTAAGTTATGTATCTGTAGCAGGTGCCTTGATTAGAACCTCTGACTCAAATCATCCCATGCTTTTGACTACTTGTCCTCCTTTTTTCTGATTACCTTGTTTCTTACCCACACTGTAATAATGAGTGCTCTTGCCACCATAGTGTATTATTGGTAGACATACACCAAATTGTGGCAAATTTGCCTGCTCTGAAAGTTGCCTTTATCTAACGGTGGCTAAAACTTTCTACTTTCTTAGATGGATGTAATTTTCCATGGCCTATTTATAAACTATTTCAGCAGGATTTTTTGCTGATTATTTCTGAGGACCTTCAAAAAACCCTGTAGTTGAAAGACTAAAAAATCTGCTTTCATAACACCCTAAAGGACTAGAATAGTCCTTTTAAATGCATTTTCTCTTTGCATTCAGAAATGAAAATGAGGGATGTTACTTTTCAATGTGAAAAAAGAAAAAACAACCCATGCCTAGAACTTTGATCATATGCTAAGAAAAAGCCCAAATCTTTTATACTATTCTATTCTTTTATGATCTTTGGTTTTGGTTTTGTTTTGGGTTTTTTTTTCTGCCCTGTTCTCACATGGCTTGACAGCACTGTTAGTTCAGGTGCTTTCAGTGCACCTACTTCCTGAGAACGTCAGCACCTCTCCCTGAATACACACTCTATCAATTGCAAACTCCCCTGGGGATATGTGCTCACAGCTGAGTTTTGATTCTTTGTGAGTTAAAGCACAAGCCTCCCTCTCTATTCATTCACTTTCCCCTTCCTTCATCTCTCCCTGCCTTTTAAATGAAATGCTAGAGAACAATCCCAAAGGAGCAGTGGGTGAACATACGGCATTGAGATAAAAGCCACCCCCATCTCTAAGGGTATGGCATGGACATTTCCTCCCATTAGACAGAGAAGCTGGCAGAGCATTGGTGACTGACAGGATAATCTTTCCTTTTCAAGTGTGAGACATCTTTCTCCGCTACAGGGTGGGGTCACATTGCTGGAGCAATAGGACACAATTGCATGTAAATGCCTTTTCTTCCATTCCCCTACCTAAACTGCAGCTGCATTTGGCTGTCCTCGACTCTTCCTGAGCTATGAGTCAGTCTTAGACTTCCTATAGCTGCCAATGTTTTCCACTGACTCACCCCAAAGCTCTCAAACCCACAATTATTTAACCCTGCAAGTGTTCAGGACATGCAATTATTTAATCCTGAGTGTGTTAAGCTCTGGGCTCCCCAGCATAAGACATGGACCTGCTCAAGTGGGTCCAGAGGAGGGACACAAAGATGATCAGAGGGGTGGAACACCTCCCTTATGTGGACATTCTGAGAGCTTGGGTTGCCCTTTCAGCCTGGAGAGGGCTCTGGGGAGACATTATAGTGGCCTTCCAGTACTTAAAGGGGCCTACAGAAAAAATGAGGAAGGCCTCTTCAGGGAATGTAGTGCTAGGATGAAGGGTTATGGTTTCAAACTGAGAGAGGGTAGATTTACATTAGGTATTAGGAAGAAATACTTTACTGGGAGAGTGGAGAGACACTGGAACAGGTTGCCCAGAGAGGTTGTGAATGTACCCTCCCTGGAAGTGTTCAAGGCCAGCTTGGATGGGGCTTTGAACAGCCTGATCTAGTTAGTGGAATGTGGTCCCCCCCATGGCAGGGGGTTTGGAACTAGATGATCTTTAAGGTCCTTTCCAACCCAAACCATTCTATGATTCTCAAGAACCAGACAAACAAGTTGTGAATCCTGCATTAAGCCTCCTGGCACACCTTCCAGAGGAGAGACCCCAGTTAAGCCAAGAAAAATAGAGCTAAGACATGAGAGTAGAATGACTACTGAGGTAGGACAGGCTGGTGTGGCAAAAGGAGTGAAGGTCATGCAGCTGCTGAACAGCCTGGGTGAGTCAAGAGAAGATCTTGCACTGATGACAGCAAACTGAGTTTCCTTTTCCTGGGACGATGGATGAGGAGAAATAACAAGCCACAGCAACAGTAACCATGAATAACAATCACTACAGCAGCTTTCAGCACAAAAAAAAGCCTACGGATAAGCATGTCAGACTCTTATCTATGTAGAGACTACTTCCCTGATCATGCAGGAGTACACATATGGGGGAAATAACACAGAACTCTGCTGTACCCTAGTTCAAATTCAAGCAGGCAAGCACTATCCATTAAAAACTAAGACAGAGTCTTCTCATGCAGACAAAGTGTAGCCACCCATATAACCCTTCTGTCTACTTAAGTATTTTGGATCTTTCTATCTGGAGGGCAGTCCAGAGAAGTGAGTCCTTGCCCTTGATTTGCTGCTTAGCAAAGCTTCAGGATGGAATGCAAAGTGCCTCTTGGAGATACACAAAGACCAACAGTATAGTTCCTCAAATACAGGGAGTGGATTACTCAAGAGGGTAAGCTAGATTAGGTAGTGGTCCTTTGCTTTTGGCAGAAAGTGCACTGCAGTGAAATGATTAGAGGGGAAGTGTGCAGGATGTTTCTCCAGGATGACCGGGTTGTTTGGGGTTAAAAACCAGAACACTCTCAACTAAATCTGAAATATTTCAGACCTGAAGTGTTCCTAAAGGATGCATCTGAGTTTGATTCCTCTCTCTGAAGAGGTTCCTGCTTGAGACTGCATCTCCCAGAGTGAGTTGATGAGGTATATTGTAAGAGATGCTGACTGAGGGGAGAACTCAGCCAATAGCCTATAGCAGCCTACAGTGTTTGGGGAGCAGATGGCACCTAAGTTCCATCACCTGTGAGCACCACATTGACCTCTGTCTCCTCTGAAACTTTTTTTTTCAGCTGAAGTCCCTTGGGTTTTCAATTTCTCAACAAGGGAAAGATGGCATTTCAGGGAAAATGCAAATGCTTTTTGTCCAGAATGTCAACAAGTCTCCATAGATTGAAAGCAATAGAGATGAAAGAAATTCTGCCTTCCCCAATTGCCACCACAGAATATAAGGAATACAGTAGTAAGTCAGACCAGTGGTCTATCTCACTTTGTATGCCGTGTCTGATGTTGGCAGTAGGAAGTCCAATATTTAAGAGACAGCACATGAGCCTGGCCACTGTATAACATGGCACAGAGTCACATCAGGAATACTGGTGTTTCGAATCAGTGCCAAGGCCACTTGGGAAGGAAGGGGAAAAAGAGGAGAGGATGGGTCAGAAAATAAAAACTGTTTGGTATTGTTTAACAGCCACAAACTGCTACCTCTGTCACTGGTGCATTCCTCAGTGTAGAGCCAACCTATAAATAGCAATACTGTCATGATGCCACCAGTAAGAGAAACCTCAGGGTGTGATAAAGCCTTTTGCAGAATTTGTAGATCTGCCTTTTGACTGAGCTGAGGTCCTGACTGCATCTCAACCCTGCTACTACTGCACACCTTGTCATTGTGTGCAGTGCGAGCATGAGTCGTCATCGTGCCCAGGATCATTTGGCAAGATGCAAAGATGTGAAGATCTCTGTGATATTTTGGTGGTATGGTGACTTTGGACCCATCAATTTGTAACTAGAAAGCTCATGACAACTTAAAAAAATCACAAGGAAGGATCTTTTTGCTTTCACTATTTGCTCTGTTTCTTGCTTTAGATACAGCTGAATCCCGAGTCCTTGCTCACTCCAGGCTTTTATGTATGCCAGCACTGATGTTGACAACCTGGTTTTGACAGACTGGCCTGACTCAACTTACAAGTCAGATGCTTTTTGTAGACATGTGTATGAGTAGGCTGGTGCCTCTGGAAAGAGATTTCACATATGTGGGAAAAGAGTTGGACAGGAGGTGTGCATGAGCACACGAAGGCCTTTGGAGCCTCTGATTTATGTCAGTGAGAAGATTTTGTGCATGCATGGGTGGTGGCAGTGGTAACAACATGGGGTACAGTGAGGCTGTAAAAGTAGCAGATGAATGTCAACCAAACGGAAAGTGTGAGCCGCCTGAGGGGCTACAACTGAAAATAAGCTTAAATAAATGGAAGATTTTGCCTGGTTCTTGGGAAGTATTTCTTGCTGGTATGGTCTCCAAGGGATATGGGGAATTACCTTCCCAGGGGAGCGGTAAAACCCCAGCATATGAATCATTTCTTCTGGGACCAGACAAAGTCCTGAAGAATCCACCCTTGGTAAGAAACCTCCATTTGCTGAGAGATCCAAGAGGGAGTCTCAAAAGATGATGAGCAAGGATTTTCCAGCTCTCGTGCTCATGATTCATATGAGAGTGGAGAAATAGCAGAGCTCCTAGGGCAGACAGGGAGAAATTGGCATTTTCTCCAGAAGAAACCATCCTCAAGCACTCAGCCATGTGACAACATCAATTGAAACTCCAAAGTTTGCTTGGTAGTAGAAAGGGGAAGAGACGGCTGCCTGGGGCCTGGCAGGCAGCCAGCAGCCACTGCTGGAGGAAAACACTGTCACTCCTTACGCTAGACACGCCAAAGAAGGGCTGGGACTTCTGGGCAGCCAGTAAGAAGGAGAGGTGGGGAACGGGACCTCAGAGCTAATGGAAGGACAGGTGTTCCTTTACACCTTTGGAGGTGTGATGGGGAGTGCCCTCAACCCTTAGAGCATTGGAAGGCCCCTGGGTGGGTTAATTAGACATGGGAGTTGCTGGGACTTGCAGGAGTTCAGACAAGATGCTGAGATATGTGAGAAATGTTTGTGGGAGGACCAACGGTCTGGGCAATGACATGGTGCGTGTAGGGCTGTGCATCTGCAGCTCCATGTGGCTCCCCCTATGAAAGGGAGCATGCATCTGTGGTTTCCCTGTGAGCAGAGCTGGACCATGTGTGTCTGTTTGTGTATGTGCTCATGCATGGCTTCCTTATGGGTGTGCATATCTATCTGTGCAACTCTGACACTGATAGTGTCTATGTGGGATAAACCATCTGACAGCTCTGACAGGAAAGTTCAGGTTACAGTGTGGTGTGTACAAGAGTGCACAGGTCATTTCTGGTGGGACTTTTCTGCTTTTCCTCCTTGTAACAGCCTTTAGATAAAGGTGGAAGGTCTGTGGAGCCCACATCAGCTGTGCTTTTGCCTGCGTTTTTAAACTAAAACTGCAATTCTTTGATTAACATAGACAGTTTTGTAAAGATCTCACTTTTTTTTTTTTTTTTTTCCAATGGAGGGTAACTGACAAATAAGTATCTCCTTATCAGATAGCATGTCTCTCTCTCAAGACTGCAAAACCTCAGAACATGCCAGTAAAGTCTACAAGGCATTGAGGTCAGCATGACTTGTTCATCTAAAGCATCTAAGCTTTTGGGTCAGTGTGCCTCCACCATGTCCTTGCTCCTGCAAGCCAACTTGGAAAAGACTGTGCAGGATTAAATTACAAAATTGTGTGATAGCTTCTTCTTTAAACCCACAGTGCATGAGTGATGGACTTGGGGAAAGAGGAGCATAAATAGAAGCAGAAGCATGAAGATGCTGTGCAGTCTGGAGTTGGTCAGTGCTCTGTGCAGAGTAGAGTAAAGGCGATCATGTGGTAAAATACCCTATCTGACTTCAAGAGAGCTTCTTGCACCTTTGATTAGTATGGGCTGGCAGGATGGTATAACTAGCTCATGTTTATATGTAAAAATGGCTCTCCGTGAGGCATTGCAAACTCCTCTTGTTGGGGCCACACCACACTGGAGGCCAGCTAGCAGGCAGGTTGGCTCAGCTGCCTGAGCTGGCATGACCAGTGGCTATGCTGGTCTCAGAGCCCAGCTTTCCCTCAGCAGTGGCCCATGTTCCCAGAGCTGGTCTTCAGCAACCCCCCTGACCAGCCTACTCCCAGATCTGAGCATTTTATTACTTTCCCCTCTTGCTCCCATGGGTCTCACTGTCCTTTCCAGACTCCTGCTGAGGCCCCTAGGGGAAATGTCTCTCTGGAATGAGAAGAATGTGGACACTGGACCCAGTTGTGACAGTTGATTTCACAACTCCCTGCCTTAGGCAGATTCTGCCCTGTGAGGGCAAAAGGACAGCAAAAGTCCTTACTTCAGATTTCCTCTAATCCAAAGGTATTGCCAGGTGGCCTCACACCACAAAAGCTAGACCTTCAACATGAGTCACTGCTTGTCTGCCATCAGCCACTCCAACGCTCATAGTTCACAGCATTGCTCTGCATACCTAGCCCAGGATCTGTCCTTGGCCTCTCAGTCGTGGGTGTCTTCCCATGCCTGCAGTACAAACTGGTTTTCACAGGAGAAAGGGGATAGACCTTAATTAAGAGCTTGGCAAACTGGTCACTCCTGGGGGCAATGTGGGTTGCGGAGCTGAGCTGTCCTAACCAGTCCCTCCCTACCGTGACAAAGCATAGGCTACATTTAGTCTTATTCGGAGAGCAGCTTCCATGTACTCTCTGCTTTGCGGCAAACAGTTTGGGAGGAGGGTGCACGAAACTGCAAATTTGGCCAAGGTATCCTCCTTGTCCAGCTGTTCTAACTAAGGGGATACTTTCCAAAACTGTCCCAGCAAGGTTCGTACAAATCATGCCCCAGATGGCAGCCCTGAGATGTGTGGCTTTGCTGCCTTCCCTGCAGTGTAACAGCAGAGAGCAGTTTAAGAAAGGAGGCACTCCAAATTTCCCTCTGGACAATTTATATGGAGAAATGCTGCTGGACCCTGTGTCATGCTGTGCATGACTGGGTGTGGACTAACTCTAGCAGTATAGCCACATTTGAGATGGTGCTTCAGTACATTTATTCATGGCCAGTATTCCAGAACTGTGGCTACCAGTTAGTTACCAGGTCTGGCAGGGGTTGCAAAAGAGTGGGGCCACGGAGAAGAGCCTCCTTTTCTGTGCACTCTGCTTTATCTCAGCAGAAAAGACCCATGAACTTCTAAGCATCCATCTTCAAATGGGGAGAAAGGAAATCCCTTTTTTTGCCTTCCCTTTTGGAGATGTAAAAGAACACCTCTTGCTTCTTCTTGATGGAAGGGTAAAGAAATGTCATATTTTAGTCCTTTCTCATTACTTGTTTTGTAGGAGGATTAAGGAAAAAACTTAGGAGTGCCACACCTTGCAGCCTGCCCTGTGTTGTGTTGGGTGACATTGCTGTCACCTCCTTACTGAAGGGTACAGGCATAGAAAACCCATTGAGATCAAAGGGGTCTAGTAGTGCTGTTTCTTGCCTTGTAGGGCCTTTGAGTATCTGAGGGACAATCCCAGCACAGTATCAGGTGCCTCCCTCTTTGCCATCAGGTATAGCGCTCAGTGAAGAGAGCACCCATGCAGCAGCTAAAAGAAACTGGGAGGGGGGAGCGAGTGGAAATGTGCTGTGGAAGTGGCGTTGTTGCGTGGGGTTGATGGGGCCTGTGAAGCCCTGTAGGAGCAGTCAGGAAGCAGGCTATACCCTGCCACCCCTCCCACTTTTGCTCTGAAGAAACTCAAGCAGGAGCAGGCTGAGTGCCATGTGCCAGCCTCGTAGCTGGGAGGGTGATGAATAGAGAGAAGAAGGATTGTGCTTGCAACAAATCTGTCCCATCTCATAAACAAGGCCTCAAGGTGGGTCTTTTAATAAATAATGCTGGTTATTATCAGCAGATCTCCCAGAACCCTTTCAAAATATAGCCTCTGCTCCACCCCAGGCCACCAAACAGTAGTTCCTGCATACACTTGCATTGCTTGCACGCTGCAAAACTCAAAGACCACTGGCTAGGCCAGCAGGGCTGGTTTTCCAAACCCAGGACTCTTTGTCCTCAGCAGGGTACTGAGGAGCACTAGCAAACTCACAGCTCTGAGGCGCTCACTCCAAAACTGGGTGTTTCTCCACAGAATCCCAAGACCCTCCTCCATTAATGTGTCCTTGGGTGTAGCTTGACTCCATCTCTCAGATGTCTACCTCAGGGTGGCACATATCCAGTGGAGATGCCTAGCTCTGACATGAAGGTAGCCTGGATGAATGGCTCAGACTTCTGTGCCATGTGTTTGAACAGTTCATCATAGCTGGGGGGAGCTGACATGGGAACCTACGGGGAGAAACTCCTTAGGTGGCTGTGCACGGCGCCACATGAAGGAGTTGCGTGTCCCCATGTGCTTCCAGGCAATGAAGTGTTAGTGATAGCAAGACACCTCAGTTTTGCTCCTTTTCCTGTACCAATCCCCAAAGGAGCAGTAGAAATAAGCTGCCTTTAAGCCAGCACTCTCCGTGCACATAGTCCCAATGTTTGGCAGTAACGTGAGGTGGGCTGGGTGGCAGTATTCAGCTAACTTAAACCCCTGTTATCACAGGAACAATACCTAATGGGCTCCAAGTTTTCACTCTTCATGCCCAGATCCTTCTTGTATGTTTGCTCAGTAAAGAATCCCACTTTATCCAGAAATGTCAAGTAGGCAGCTCTTGGTCAAAGCTCTCAGAAGTGCCTTGAGGAATTCAAAGCTTTTGAGTGAAAGTTGTTCTGTGGCCACAGCATTGTTTTTCTTTCCCCCCCTCCCCCCAAACTGATTTCATTGTTAATCCTGATAAATGACAACTTCCAAAAATGCTTTCTACCCAGACTGATTGCCAACTGCCCTGGAACCACTCACTGCCTCAGTCAGCTTCCCTACCACTCAAACACATCTATTTCTCAGGCAGGAGGCACCCCTGCAAGCAATAGGGCCAGGGGGAACCTTGAAATTCACAAAATCCATCCTTCTGCCACAAGGTTAAGGTCAGCTCAGATTTTTGGCCATTCACATAGTGACTGTCCACAGCATTGTCCTGAGCCTGTGACATTCCTGGCCAGACTGTGCTAAATACTGTTTCTGTCTCTTTCAGACCCACAAAACTGTGCAGAGGTGGGCTGGGTTCCTGCAACAGGAACGAAACACTGATGCCAACAAACCGGCTTTGCTGCACTCCCTTTCTCAGACCACAAAAATAGTTCAGATCTGACCACAAAATACAAACCATAGCAGACAGATGAAGTGAGAAAACCATTGAAGAAGAGGAGGGAGGGGGTGGTTGCATGGTAAAAGGTGGGTGGGTAGGGAAAATTGCCAGTCTCTGCAGTCCTACACTACCTATCACTGCCTCCCCTCACCACACCCCATCATGAAGCCCATGGTGCTCTAAGCAATTCCACCCTCTTCCTCACTTTGTCTCTCAGTCCTCCTCACTCCAGGGTATGTGCTGCCAAGAAAGGCATAGCATGCATTTCTACTCATTACGTGGCTTTGTTTAAATAGTGGGGCTTGGCTTCAGCCTCAGGAACTGGGACCCCAACAGAAAAAGAGAGGTCCTCTCCATTGTACCCTGAAGTCTGCACCTTTGGGACCTATCAGACATTAATTGCTATAATTGTTGTTGTTTTAAATTAAAACTTGTCAAACTTCAGATGGAGGGAAGAGAGACATGCATAAAAATGTGTGTGAGAGCTAGAAACGCTGAACCAGCAATGCTAATTTCAAGCAGGTGTTTTCCCACATTTGTAAACAATACTACTCCAAAAGCACGCAGCAGCCCCTACACTGGGGCTGGTGCAGGTTGGGCACCCTGTGCCTTGGCTGCACATGCCCTGGAGACAAAAATAACATTGCCAGTGCTCTGTGGTTGCAAACAGGGTGCCTTGCAGCGTTGCTTTGCCCCCTTACACTGCTGGAATTCAAAACAAAAGCTGAAGGGTTAAGATGCATCCTGTAGCCAGGTCATGTGCCAAGTTAAAGAAAAGTGGTGGAACAGGGGAGAAAAAGCAGGCTGGAGCTGCTAGGTGAGGGGAGTAGCTGACAGCGAGGGAGAAAAGTTGCTAAGGATTTTCGAGAGCAGCTCTTACCGTGTGGGCTTGGGCTGGTCCTGGCACCTGTGGGAGCAGGAGCGTGCTGGGCTGCAGTGCTGATGTCCTGGAGCGCAGAGCTGTAGTGAAGGGGAGTGACCTGGCGGTGTTTTAAGTTTCCTCCGCTGGTGCGGGAGGGTGGTGTCTTTCCACTGGGCTTTAAAGGAGTTACTATGAATCAGTCTGCCTTTAAAGACAGGGAGAAGAAAAAAAAAAAAAAATTAATGAGCTACGCCCTGCTTTGTTGGCAGGGAGTCAAGAGTCGCTAGGAGGAAACCAGCGGTTCAAAGAAATCTGTGCAGGGCTGCCTCTGACTCACTGTGCAGGACAGAGACCACAGGCTGGAAAAACGACTGACGCTGATCCAGCTGAGTAATAAGAGGCCCACAACAGCATCTGTTTATAAAACTGAACTTCTGGTTGTCATAAAAAAAAAAAAAAAAAAGTATAGTTACAAGTGTGGCAACGGGACTTCAACAATACAGTCACTCAAACAAACAAACAACTGGTTGGCAGGGGGCATGGAGAGCCTGGGTGAGTCACCACATCCCCTCCCCATGCTGCATAGAGAGAAGTTGCAGAGGCTGGTGGCACAGGGGAATGAAAATCAGACCTTGTAGGGTTGACATGGACAAGAGTTTTGGGAATATATCATGGAGCAGAGATGCTCAAAATACAGCTCTGTCCTGGTGGTGACTCTGGAGTAAGTTGGCCAGATGGTGGTTGTTCACTTCCATAGAGAGGGGACAGGCAAGAAAGAAGAAATAAGGAGTTTGTGACTCACAGTTTTCTGAGGTCAGCATTTCTTGTCATCTTCAAGACCTCTAAAAATAGATCCTTTACATTTGCAGAGAATTGACTCGTGCAGTTGTCTTGTGGATGCTACAGGTAAGATTGAATGGGAATATGCTTGAAATGTGGGTGAAGGGGGATGAAGTTTGTCAGAAAGCATCTGGGTTAAACTGTGATCCATATTGTGATTAGAGTTGGTGATCTACTACTGCAAGGAACCAAGCCTGCCTTTGCAGAGGCCCAGAAAGAGATAAGCAGATCCTGATAAAATACCTGGTAAATGCCTTTCCCATTTTAATGAGGGGGATGCCAGATGGCCTTTATTTAAAAGAAAAAGTTGGTGTTCTTTGAAGACCTTGCTATTTTTTAGATTATTCCTTCTCTCTGACATTATTAATGTGTGTCTGGTCTAAATTTAGACTATAGCAACCTGCTTAAAAACAGAGCTATGGATAAAACAGCAGCAAAGATGACACATATGGTGGGCAAAGGCATCGTGCCCAGACAATCCCATGGGAATTTTGCCACTAATGGAAAATAAAGAGAGATTTTTGTTCCTTGAGGATAGAATAAGCCCAACTGTGTTAAATACTTGTGGGTAAGAATGTGCCTGTTGGTGATACACACGATTATGATATCCAGGGAAAGAAAAATATATTTGCTTACCCTGCAGAAGGAACTGTCATTTGCACTGAGCTGCACTATCTGTTTGCCCTTCTTTGTCCCCCCAGTGGAGTTTATTGAAGTGAGGAATGCTCTGTCCTACACAAAATACTGCAGTGCACTGGAGTGAAAAGTCCCAAAGCAGACCCTCTGGAGCAGAGTTCAGCTGTGGTAGAAAATCCTCTGCCCCAGACCCATTCACAAGTGACTGTCCACTTGCTGGGGCACACTCACAGAATTATTTATCTGAGACCCAGCAGCCTAAATACCTGCATCTAAAACACAATCTCATGGGGCAACAACAGCGGATCCCCCTAAGAAGTTGGGTATGAAGTGAGCTGTGACTGGCAAAGCATTATTTGTCCAGAGAGAGCAAATTCATTTTGTACAAATTGCTCTCTAGCCTGGGAGGTCACGTTAGGCAATGGCCAACGTCAGACGCTTCACAGGGATGCAATGGGGTTCTGCAGCGTCAGCAACAGCTTGCCCACAGGAGCATTGCTTCCTAGCTCTCCATCTGGAAATGTGGGTCCCCAGCCAGAAGAGTAAAGAAAAGTAACCAGACAGGCCATATAAGCTGTGACTGTGGCCCTGCAGGAACACTGGTACCCTGCCAGCAACTGGCTTCATCCTTGTTGCTATACCTGTCAAGCCAGGTACGAGAGAGGGGCTAGCCATGAGTGTCAAGTGAGCAAAGGTGTGGATAGCTGCTTCTATTTGGGAGCAGTGCTGTATATGGGCAAGCTGATGGTTAAAGCCAGTGAGGGTAGCCGCCTAATGTCAGGGTATGATGAGGTCAGGGAAGAACTCAGCTTCCACTGAACAGATTGTTTTCTGTTTGGGAATATTTCCACCTTACACCTGGACAGAGAGACAGATTCATGTTGATAAGATTTGTCATGTTTTCTGTAGCTATTTGTCTGTGGGTGAAGCATTAGTTCAATAAGCCTTTATGTGTGTATGCTCTATCCACCCATCTAGAGAAGAGGCTGGTCTTTGTGTGCCAGTGTCAACTCATCCCTTTAGGCTGTGTGGCTTTCACAAGGCAGGTTGCAATAGAAAACCAATGACATGAAAACTCTCATAATGGTATCAAAGGTCTAAAGCATGATGTCAGTTTGACACACTAAGGTTGAACTGCCTAAGATCCCCACACCATAATCCATGATGTCCTTTGACCTAAGTATCACTCATTTCACTGGCTTTTCTGAATGCCTACAACCAATTAACAGGAGATTGTCAGATCAAAGGCATGAGAATTTAAGCTGTGGGAATCTAGACTGGCATTTCCATGGGCAATGAGAGGGTGAAGATTTCCCATGCGTGCCATGTTTTTGCTGAAGCTCTTCCCAAACAAGCAGCTTGCAGCTGCTGTATGTCTGCTTGTTTTGCCATGCTCCACACATGCAGATGTCACCAGTGTGTGTGAACAGTAGTCCTTGGTGTAACAAGATGAGCATCCAAAGTTATATTAGATAAGACAAACATTAAGCTTTCACATGCCCGGATAAAAAGAAGAATGGACAATAGAGAGTGGGATATGGGGTGTGGAGTTAGGGGTAGGGAAGGCATGGTCAGACATGGCTGAAAGATCCAGAAAAGATAGTTTCTAGAAAGGGGGGTACCAGCAGAAATAGGCCATTGTCTCTCTACACTTTATTCAGATGGAAGAATCAGAATCTATGCTTGTGAGAAGTCTATAGCTGAATTCCCATGCTCTCTGGGATGCCTTCAGATAAAAATTAAACAGGAATTCAACATATGCTATTTGGGCATGCTTTTCCAGATAACACACATTTCATATTAAGCCCCCTCAGTCTAAACAGCATGTCTTTCCATCTAAAGATACTTAAAACCTTTCCTCTCTCTTATATGTGCTATTTACTCTGTGCAACATCCTGCTGGCTGGTTGCAGGACAAGTAGAAGTGATATGGTCCATGGTGTTTGCTACTTCTGTGCTTATGATGACATGGAGAAGGCGGGATTGAGCCTGAGCTGATGTGTGGGTTTAAAAAAATAGAAACCAACAAGTTTCAAACCGCTCTGTAGCAGTGTAACTGATGTGTTTGTGTTTGTTTACTGGGGTTATCCATGTGATACAGTAATTTGCAGAGACATTTGATACATCTTAGAGCCATATGATAAACTGCATTTGTTACACGTGATCCTGCAGGGCTTGAAATGGGACCATTCATCCACTGGAGAGGAAAGGGTGATGGCTGCCTTATTTATAGCTTCTGTCAGTTCTGAGGAAGCAGATATCTGAAGTCACACCTTTATGGTTTTGGTCATTTCTCTAATGTGTCTTGTCATGTTCCTGTCCCCCCAAGGACTGCTAGATTTCCAGTACTTAGGGCAGATGACTTTACGAGCTCAGTGGTACAAAAAAAGAGTGGAATGCAGTCAACACTAAACAGATGTAATTCTTCCTGCACACAGTCTGGTTTTTAGTTTCGTTTTGTTCTTTTCAGTGGCACAGATGATCTCTGACCCAAGTACTTAGTTAAACTATATGAAGAGCAAAACATACAGAAAAATCTACATCAAATTTTTCGAAAATCACTGACTGCCAGACTGAATGATCTTTCTAAAGTGGGTGATAGGTACAGAGTTGAAAATGCCCTGGGTTTATAGTATTTGTGTAGGAATGGTTTGTCACAAACCTTTAACAGGCAAGAATGGCAACAGTCCTCTCCAAGACTTGAGCATTATGAGTGGGGTCTATGACAGAATGCATTTCCCACATCCTACCTACCACATATAGGAAGCCCCAAAACTTTCCTTGTTCCTTAACAGGAATAAAAAATGAATATCAGCATGCAATAAGGAGACCATTCCTACCATCTTTTGCATAGTGATTAGAATTTTAATTTGTCCTACTATGTGAAAAGGACCATACACCTCATTCTTATGTTGGAAAGGGAAATGAGAATGGATTATGATTCCTGTGTGCAGTGGGTGGACTGGCATCTCACACTGTATTAGAGCACTGACATTCACGGTGTGATCTCTGCAGCAGATTGGGAAATTCTGCCAGACTGGGTAAATGGCAATCCATTTGTAACTGGCTGAGGTTTGGACCAGTTCTCAGGGGGTCAGTTAGCCCAGATGTGCCTTGCCTTCCCAGGTGTTGTTGGGTGGGCTGAATGTGATCCTTACGCTGAGGTTTTGAACACCTGGAGGAGACAACATGAGCTGGCTGGTGATGGGAATAAGAGACCTGAATCTGGGAAAACTTAACTTTCTCCCATACTCTGGGGCAAAAGAAGGTGCTGTGAAATGAGAGCCATCTGAAATGAGGTGGTCTTCCCCTGCTTTTATGAGAGTAGAGGAACTGCACTCCCCATCTCATTTTCCCTTACTTTAACTTGGGTCTCAATCTCTTCCATTTTTCTGTTGGAAGCAGCCCAGCTGAAGACATTTACCTGTAATGTGCAAATGGTACATCTGCCCTGGCAGACCCATCTGAGATGTTGCTTTCCCCAAGAACCTCTCCCATTCCACATCAAAGAGGTAGTGGCTGGTGGTATTTTCCACCTGCACATGAAGGCCTCTATCATCCATTCTGCCAACTAAGGAGGGTTCCCTTATTGCTTTCTCCTGCTCCTGGCTCATTTCTACCTCTGCCTTCTGTGGCTGTTGTATTGTGAAGTACATGCTACTGATCACTTCACCAACAGGTTTTGCCATGTTAGTGGAGAAAAAAAAAATAATCCTGCAAGCACCAAGTGGCATGAGTTGACAGTGTCTTATTGTTCTCCCTCATTCAGTACTGTCAAAGAAAATTTGCTGCAACACCATCCTGCATCCTGGACTGCAACTGTGTCATTGACTGTAGAAATAGACCTTGTCTAAGAGGCCAAAGCAAAGGCAAGCGCCATTTGTGCTGTGGTTGGGGTTTGATCATGGAACATTTTTCTATATATTTGCTGCTTCCATGGGCTGTTTGCATGTGTGAGCTCTACTTGGCATTTGCTGGGCTTTATTTTTAGAGCAGATGTTGGAGTACTGAGAAAAGGGTAGGATCTCCCTTTTCAGCAAGAGATGAGGTTTGTATGGTGCATGAAGGGTGACTGTACTGGTTCTCACTCTGCAATATCTTGCTTTTTTAATCTATGGATGTATTTATTTAAGTAACATTGTAGTGTCACAGGCTCTACATGTATTCAGGAAGGGAGAGTGATAACCTACGAAGATAAATGTCAGAGACTGCAAGGGACCTGGTATATGAACAAACAAAGCAGGCACTTACTCAACTACACTGAAAGAAAAGTCCAGAGAAGGCTTGATAGGTAGGGCAGTGGTACCTGTAGTGGTCTCTCAGTGAGGGAAAGGTTTGGTGGGAGGGGAAAACACCAAGCTCAGTGCATTGTGAAGAGGGAGAAGATGGAAAATAGGGAAATGTAGCTGAGATGGAAAGACGGGCTGGGCACTGACAGGGGCAAGGCAGGGCAGAGAGGGATGAATAACATGGGTGATGCAGACAGTAAGGAATGAACCTCTGAGCTCCAAGTCCTTGAGCAAAATTCAGAGGGCTGGCAGGAGGCTGGGATATCCTCTCCCTCCTGTTCTTGCATGGCAGAAGGAAAAGGACGATTTCTAGGCTTTCTTTTTCATGCCCTGACAAAGAGGGAAACTATTCCTGTGACTGAAGAGGAATGGTTCCCTTCTGAAAGAGGAAACATCTGCATGTGTCACACTATGGGCCAGCTTCTGAGTTTATTTGCAGCAGTGCAGAACTGAAAAAACTTGCATCAACTTCATGGCAGTGCCACCATGTCAAGAAACTGGTGGTGAAGATAGCATTTGAGGCAGAAAACCTCTCACCTCAGCAGAGAGACTGAGTATGAAAACATCCTTCCTTGCTACTTCCTCCCCTGCTTCTTGCCAGCTGTCCATTGGTATTTTGAGGGGAAACATAAATTGTATTTTTCTTCCTCTCACAAATACATGCTCCCTTTCTGTGATTTATACATTCACAAACACAAAAAAAATCATGACTCCATTCCTTCTCCTTTTGTAATGTACATTCACCACTTTCGTGGCTCCCTGGTGTTTGAGGCAGGACATGGGCAGGAAATAATAACACAAGATTCAAACTGGAAAAATGCAAACCTATTATCTGGGGGAAAATAAACCCAAAGTTAGCTATTCAGAGGGTGGGAGCCTTTGGAACTTGCAAAAGAAATAAAGCTGGAAACAACTTAACAAGGACAGTAGACAGAGAACTGGAGAAAAGCTTTCAATGTTATGTGGGGAAGAAAGCAGCCAGTGTCATTTAGAGGTCTTCACATGCCTATGTCCTTCTCACATCCGCAAATCTCAGTGCCATATTTCGCCCCCAGACAGCCCCTATCAGTGGTAACGACAATCAAAGTTGAAGGATCTCTTTGCTGGGAGGATTTGCCTCAAATCCTATGGCAAGAGATCACATTAGTGTGGTCCCAGCAGTGCTGTGGGACTGAGGCTGCCTCTGCTGGTCTATGGTACCTTCCTACTAGTCAAAGTCAGAGGCATCATGTCCCTGTGCAGCCTCATACTGGGAATGTGGGGAAAGACATGCGCTAGACAAGGCAGGGGAGAAAGGGAGCATTCACCACATTGCCTGGCTCTGCAGATGATTAGATAGCACAAAGAATTAAAAGCCTTGGGTTTTTGACCTCAAGTATGCTTATAAATGGTGATACTTTGTGAGTGTGAAACATAAATCATCAAAAACATCTCAATGGCACAAAATGATTGTTTGAATTTGATAGTTGTGTCTGGGTAAAGCCATCCCTGTGAGATAGACAAAAAATAAGAATGAATGAATTGCAGCTAAGGACATGGCAGACTGGTAAAGAGCACTCCCAGATGAAGAATAAGGACTCTTGGAGGTGAACTGAAGAAATACTTAGGAGAATGTGGTCATTTGAGGCAATTTTTGAACCTTGGACTGAAGTTTAAGGGTAACCCCAAAGCTGTAGGTACTATCTTGCTGAGAACAAATGTTACATCTCCTGTGATATGCAAGAGCATGAGTCTACTTTATAATACTGGTCCAAAATAGACTACAGGATGAAACTGAGCAAAACGAGTTACAATAGCTGTGTGCTGGCCAGGTTCAGTATGAATTATGAGTTTACTGGGTCAAGGTGAAACACAGAGGAGCAAGAAGAACCACCTTCTTCATCATTTCTGGAAGAACAGGGCAAAAACCTTCTGAATGCAGGGTCTGATCCTCTTCACAGTGCTGCTGTGTGTGCCTGTATGTCTGTCAGGGTGAGCAATGTGCAGGCAGGGTGATAGGCCACTCTGACATCCCATTTCTATTATTGTGGCTGAAGAGGCAGCAAGCCACACGTTAGGAACTCCTATGTAGTACTTGAGTTACATCTCTTATAGCTTGTTATAGTCCTTAAGCAGGTGATGTTTTCTACAGGTGATAGGGAAAGAGGCCTTTCTGCCTCATGGACCACTTGCAGAACATCTATTCCCACCAGGCATTACCAGAAGCTCCATCTGGCTGGTTGTGGAATCCTTTTCTCTCTAAGAAAAGTGTCCACGGTGGAAGGGATGGGTGGTACTGGTCTCTTTTGAACCCTTAAAATTTCATGGCAAGGATGCACGCCATGTGACTCAGAAGCAGCAGTGCATCTGGGCAGACCAGCTCTGATCAGGCAGTGAATGTTTATGGGCTGCACTGCTGCTTATGCAGTTTCTCATGCTGCCTCCCATCAACTTGTTACAGTCCAGTGCTGTCGCCTTCATAGCTTAATGTAGAGGTGATATCCATGCCATGGACCAAAGAGTGGGCATGATGGAGCTCTGATGCTTAACAGAGGCCTCTGCATGTCACAGCTATCAAAATAAGTGATTGCAGAGTAAAAGCAGGGTGGAAACAGCAATGAAAAATGAAAGCTGCAAAGTTTTTGGTAGCTGACATGCATCTCCATCTCTTAGAGAGGTTCAGCTGCTGTCTCTGCTGTCCCTTTTTGGGAGAGCAGGAAATGTGGGTTTTTGGAGACATGAATTGACAGCCTTTCTCCTTGCTGGAAACCTATCCCACCCAATACTCACACGAGCGACAACTGCTGGTTGTCCCACTTTCTGTGCCAGTTGGCAGCTCTGTCCCAGCAGCAACTGATGCTGCTCATCAGTGTGTGTCACTGGGTATGCACTGTGTCCCTCCCAAACCACTTGGGGAGAGTCGCAGAGATGAGAGGCACTGAGTCACAGGAGATCTGTGGGGGTTTCTCCTCCCAGGAGAGTAGTCTCTGAAGGCAGGTTGCTGCTCTGCCAATACCTTGCTGGGTACCATGAGCTGAGTTCTTAATACAAGAAAGGCCAGCTTGTCACTGTCATTTTAAAATCCTATTGCCATCTAGGGAAATGTCAGCAAGCAGAAACAAGCAATGGGAGGGTATGACCCAAACACAAAGAAGTTGTTGTTTTCTGCCTGTCCCAGCTATCAATGATGTTGGGTTGCTCACTGCTGCTCAGAAAAACAGCTCTGGACTATCTCTGCCTTCCATGAAGGCTGAAGACATGTGAAATGCCTCTGCCTGCCAGACTGCTATGGGAAGAGTTGGGATGCTGAAATGCAACAGGGTGAGGTCTGGCCTTGGGCCTAAACTGGGAATCCTGGAGAGTCCCCTGGCAAAACTAGAATCTTGGTTTTGATCACTTGGTTTCCACCTGTATCTGTAATTGATACCTAAGTGGTAGAGTGACTAACCTTGCCCACTGTTGTTGATACTGGGTTTCAGCTGCATCAAACAGTGGGGAGGAATAGAGGGGAGGGGATGGGTGTGAGTGAAATTCCTGTCTCAAGAACTACAGAAGCATTTTCATGCCTGGGATGCTTTACTATTTGCTTTTCTTCAAGGTGGCCCCTCTCACCTTGGAGACACCGTGGCACCTGAAAGCATGGGCCACATGACCTATTTATTTTTTTATTATTTACATCTGCAAAGTCAGGAGCAGAAGACATGTTTTGCACATCAGAATCCCAGTTGAGGGTGTCTGAGGGACTGAACTGGAAGAGCTGGAGTGTATCAGAAGAAGGTATTAGGGTGACAACCTGTCTCAGAGAGCTGTGGTTTGGCAGAGGAGAGTGGAGGGTGTGCTATGCCCACATTTGGCCCACTGATCAGTTTTTGGATCCATTCCACTCTTGATGGATGGCTCAAGGAGGATCCTTCTGTGTGCAGGCTTGTTCACAGCTGGTGGAAACTTGCCCAAGGCATCCTTGCCTGCCAGCCTCTTAAAGAAAGGGAAGTACCAGGAATGATCCAGGTCAAGGGAGGGGAGGAGTTGCAGTGGGATGATACACATCTGCACCCTATCCTCCACTGATGTGAACAGGCCCAACCTTTCCCTTGCAGTATCTCTGTTTTTCCTGTGAAGCCTTCACATCCCTTGGAACTCAGGAACACAGAAACCAGTAAGATATGCATCCAGTTTCTTCCATCCCTGAATTTGCTAGATTTAGTGTCCAGGCCATTAAAGCAATTAGGTCTAGTTATCACAGAGTGTCCTCACATACCAGCTGTCTGAGCACACTGCATCTGTAAAAGGCTGGTGCCAGCCAGTCCTGTACACTGGACCACTCTCAAAGGTGAGCACTGGCTGTGGAGAGGCCTCCCAAATGGGATCACAAGTTAGAAAACAAGCATCAACCTGAGCACTTCAAATGGTCAGTCTCGACAAAGATCTCATCAAAAGGATCTCACATGGCTCTCTGTGCTAACACTAGTGCTATTCAACATACTTATCATTTGGAGAGGAACATGAACAGCAAGTTAACAGTTTACTGGTGGCCCACAATTATTCCAGAGAGGAAATATAATGCTAACTGCAAAGCGTTGCAGAACTGAGTGGCTGGGCACTGCCTGGCAGATGAAATTCAGTGGCAGCAAATGCAAGTGTATTCCACAGCCTGGCTGTACAGATACACTGGCTCAAAGTCAGCTGCTGCCAGCAGTGAAAGAGATCTTGGATACAGCAGACAGCCTGCTGAAAACATTCTCCCAAGGCTCTGTAGAGGTCAAAAAGCCGAACAGAAATGTTAGGAATGTGTACAGAAGAAACAAAGAATATGATTACACTTCTGTGTACTTCATGGACCGCTGAAAGTTTTAAAGTTGTGAATGCTTCTGGTTACTCCTTTGAAGAGCACAGAGAAACACTAGGAAGAATAGAGTGGACAGCAACAATGATCAGAAGTAGGAGATAGTTCCTGGGCAAACTCTGATTGCTGATGTTGGAAAAGAGATGCCTGGATGGGAATCACAAATGGTATGGAGAATGTTAACAGAGAACTAACATTCATGCTGTCCCATATCACAAAAACTAATGGCACCTGATAAAATGGTTAGGCAACAGGTTTAAAATAAACAAGCTATGGACTTTTACACATAGTCATCAAAGAATAAGGGAACTCATCGGCACAGACTGTTGGTGTAAGACAATGAATGAATGAGTTGGGCACATCTACACAACATATTTCCTTTGGTGACTGCTGAATGCAACAGAACAGATGTTAAGAACTGATGACTGCTAGAGAAGAAATACTGGTTCTTCAATCTGGACTAGTACAGATCATCTTAAAATTTTAGTAAAACCCTTTTTTTTTTTTTCTTTTTTTCTGTCATTTTCCAACCTGGTGAGATATTACAGAAGTGCAAAGTGAACCAATGAGCAGAAGACCACAGACTTCCAGATGGAGAGCTGACATCTCATATGGACATTCCTAATGTTCTTTGTACTGGTGTGTTAGTCCATGCCATAAACTAGAAATAAGGACTTTTGAGTGAAAATAAGTAAAGACTGTGGTCATGTTTCTAAAATGAGAAAATAATTATTTTTCCTATTAGCTTTGCCAGGGCAGTAGATGTCCTTAGACACTTAGGAAGCAGAAGAGAGACATAGTCTTTCATTGCTGGATGAGCAGTAAATTTGCTCTGATCCAAAAAGTTACACCTGTCCAAACAGGAAATGTCATGTTACGTATCAGCAATGAAATTTGGATTCTGTGTTATTTGCAACCATGACTAGAACATTTGAAGACATAATTCAGAGTAAAATTTGTCCCCAGGGATGCTGGTCTTTCCAGCTTGCACAGACTTATTGCTTGGGGCTGAATTTCAATTGAGGAGAATAATTTTGCATGAATAAACTGGAAGGAGGTATAGACTGTCCACAGATGACTTTGCTGATGAAAAGATAACTAGCTATAATTCCAGGACTGTGGGCTGCTAGCAAGAGAAATATGTTGGTTATGGCTTAGGACAGTTTCAACCAGCAAGTGTTCCTGGTCACAGCTTCTCCGTGGGTTTGTAAGATTCTGTCACAGCTTTGGCAGGGAGAGAATATACTTTTTGCAATTATATTTTGTTTATTTGGCACTTTCCATTTCAAACGCCTTGATTGCTGATGTCTGCCATGTCACTTAATGTCCAACTTCAACTCAGCTTTTAAGATGATATGTGCCTTGAACCATTTCAGCTGTGGTTCTGCTATTTTTCCCATTCTGTTCTGCTCAGTTTCTGACTTCACCTTCTCTGCCTGCCCACCATCCTTTTTCCATTTAGTTTTATGAGACAAATGCAAGGCATTCTCATCCCCTCCTCCAGTCCTGGAAACAAAAAGCCCACATCTGGAGGCCATTCACAGCTGGAAGTTCTCTTCTGACATTCCTTGCTTTGAAATCCAACCCGTGTAACCTTCTATCTAAATACTCTGTGCAGGCATGGCAGCAAGAGCCTCTGTGAGGGGAGTCCATGAAGAAGCCTGTGATCCCTACATCCTTTTCCAAGTGCCAGGCTTCAAGATTACAGACTTTCTTCCTCATAAGACATTTGCTATTTGGGTTTAGGGCTTCCCAGTTTTGAAATGTCCAAATATCCATTTTGAAAGTAATTAAAAAAGGGGACTTTATTCTTCTGATCTGTTAAACATAGCCAGCAACAGTTAAATGAAGCTGTTTGAAGCATTGCGTGGGTTCCAACGTCCATAACTAATTTTGTCCAAACAGTCCAGCCGGTCACCTGTGGGCTGCATTTTGTCTGCATTTTGTTCTCTGTTCAACCAGGCTCCTAGGGACATTTTCATCACTGAAGAGTAAAACTTTAAGTTTCTTGCATCCTCCTTGCCCATGTAGAGTAAATTGCTGTAATCTGACGCCTGCTTGCCAAGAAGGTGAATAATTTGTAATTCCATTTTAAGTACTTTGGAACAGAGGCTTACTTGTTATCTCTGCATTTGCTTAGCCTTTATATGCTTTCATCTATGACTGCATTACTGAGAGCTTTACAGTGCTAGCAACCACCACTTGTCATTGTTGTAAATGCCCCTGTCATGACTAATAGGACAAAGATTGTTGAGCTGCTGGTTAGGTATTTAATGACTGGCACAGAGGAAGCAGGCGTGTCTTTTACCTACAAAAACAAAACAAAACAAAAAAAAATAGGAGGGTGTCCTGTTTGTTTCACAATGGGATTCTGTCTGCTTATATGTTCTGATAACAGCCAGCAGCTCCCTGCACCCTGTAACACACCCCTTTCCTGAGAGAACTCAGTGGTCTAGCCAAGCAATAGCCTCAGGTGTTTCACACTGTATTGGATCTCTGGGACCTGAATGGGTCCAACTGCCTCAACTTCTGTCATCACATCAATGTACTGTTGCACTCATATGTCTGCTTGCCTGGGAACATCTGCCTCAATGTTCCTTCTTGTACTGCAGATTCAAGCAGACTAAGGAGTCTATATTATTCTACATTATTATAATTTGAAACCATTTGTGGTTGGTTGCTGAATTTTTACTCTTAAAGTAAGCGAACTTTATTCTGAGGAGAATAGTTGTATGTGTATGTATATGCACTAAAGAGGTGGAAGAATATAGTATAAAAGAGTTGTGTCCATTTTTTAGTTCTCAACCTCTGAAAGTTTAAAGGCACCCATTCACCTTTTAAAAAGTTAACTATTGCAGGATATGGCATATGCTGTCCTGTTTCATGTCATACTGCTACAGGCACTGTTCAGCTTGTGTGTCTTAGGAGACAGTCATAAAGAGGACAGTCATAAACCTCTGAACGAGAGTGACGTAAACCATGGTGCATTTTATAGGGACTTGTCTGACTCAATTTAGCTTTCTAGGCTGGACCATAAAATGTAATATAATATAATAATCTACACATATCTGGGCCATATTCAGCCTACAGAGTATCTCAATTTGATTCACCTGTTGTGACTATTTCCCTGGGAAGACTGCTGAGGGAATAAGGTGTTAATAGCTCTGGGGAATTAATGACTTTTTTTTTTTTTTTATCAAGCTCGAATTGTTATTTGTGTGATGCAGTCACCAGAACATCTGGAATAGACATGTATTTTGGGGAGTATGGCTGCTTGTGCTTAGAGCTAAAGTGTCCCTAAGGCTTCATATACCCAAAGGAATACCTGTGTAGCGCTGGGGTTAAATTTACATTGGCATGAAAGACAAACACAACACTCAGTATTCAGTTACTGACACCTTATTCTAACAGTTTGAGGAAACAAATTAAACCAAGGCTTATTACTAGTAATTATTATTACTGTTATCTGCTCTATGACAATGCTGAGAAGCTAGGGCCCCAGTGTGCTGGGTGCTGGTCAGAAATGTGATTAGCCACCACTGTCCTTAATGGTAAATGTGATGCTGAAATGCAGTAGTGATCAGTAGTGTGATTGTCACAGAGATCTTGGTCTCTGTTTCAGAGTGCAAGGATAGGCCTGATAGGAAGCTGTAATCTTTTCATATGCTTTTTAGTTTGGATACTTTGGGGAATATTTCTAGACATGTGATGCTGACCTTCCTACATGGGTTATTCTGCTGCTGGTGACCACATAGTTGTCATCAGGAGCAGTGAGACCTGCCTTTCAAGGCAACCAGTCCTGTCACACCAGAGTTGTAAGCTCTTCACCTACTGTGGGCAGCTGGAGAAGGTTACAGCTGCTTCTCCCACAGTTTGAGCTGGAATTGTGGTTTCTCATCAGCTCTGAAAATCTGTCTCTTGCCCCCAGCATTGCAAGTGGTGTGCACCCAGGTGCCCTGGGTGAACCAGGGCAGGGCAGAGCAGGGACAGGCAGTTCTTCTGAAAAGCTGGGCTTGTACACATAGTGATGAAACTTTGTCTTGGAAGGATGGAGGCAAGTAGAATACACTGCTTAAGGGAGAAGATCCAAAAGAAAACAGCTGGAGTAAGGAAAGAGTTTGAGTGAAAGGAAATTTTCAGTTGAATATCAGGAAATCTTTGCTAGCAACTGACTTTTGTTGGTATGTGGAATAGCTTCCCCAGGGAAACCCAGTAATGGAAGCCTAGCCTGTCAGTTCTGGTCTCCAAAGTTGAACTGGACACAGGAGAACACACTGCAGGCCAGGAAATTAACTTGTTTTGTTTAGGACAAAGACTATGGGTGTGACCCTGTATCATAAAAATCCAATGTAAGTGTTGCCAGTGACCTCAAGGAACATCATCTTCTTCTAAACAGTTATCCAGTGATGATTTTCCATCTCTTCTACACTCAGAGTTGTTTCTTGTCAGAGAAGTAGTAGTGGTGGAGTCAGAAGGATATCCAAAACTATGCCTTTCTATTCAGTTCTGCTCCTTGTTCCCTTCAGGCAGCTGTTAAGGAATGGTGCAAGGAGCATTAGGAGGAGAGAGGCAGGTCTACTTCTCACCATCAGGAATGGGAGGGATCACATCCATTCCTTGCATGAGGCCTGCAAAGCTGTATTTCTTTGATTAATTGAAACTCATCCTGGACTCTGATCTGTCAGAGGCAGGGAAATGGGAGGGAGTAGATGCCTTTTCACCAGGCTTGGTCTTCCTTCACTTGTTCCGTCTCCTCTCCTGGGACTCCTCTGCCCAGTAGCTCTTACAGCAGAGTCAGGTGACACTTTTTTGCTCTTTCATGCTGATGTTTGGTCCCAGTGAACATCTGTCTTTTTCCTGATGTACCTGCCCCAAAAGCCATCCTCCTAGCACTTTTTACAGTCCTTCCTGGTGTTTGCCAGTTATGCTAAAGTGTGTTAGTGCTAGGGTGCACAAGGCGGTGTGAAAAGGGTGAAGGCAAATAACTGTGGTTTTAAAAGTAAATAATTTAAGCAACAATAACTTCTCCACCTAGCTAATCACAGTGAACAAACATTCTGCATGTCAAAGGTGTTTCTGGAGATAAGGGTTAGTACAGTAAGTCTCCTGCTTTCTTGGCTTTATCTAGCACTCAGCACTTAATGCCACCTAGCTCTGCTGAAGGCAAAGTCTTGTCCCTCTAAGCAGCAGTGCCAGTCATTTTTCAAAGTCTTTGTGCTGACAATAAGCTCTCAGCCTGGCAGGTATGGTGTTTTCCAAGGGGGGTGGATATTACCCCTAAAACTTTGCCTTTGGCTCAGAGAGTGCAGTGTTTGTCTGGAGGAGGAGAGAAAAGGGACAGATATGGAAAAAACCTCATTCTGATGGCTGGGAGAACCAGTCTCATAGTTGCAAACTGCACTTGATCTTGTAAAGTAGACTGAGGCTTTTGGTTTTCCTTTTTTCTTTCTTAATTACCCATGCAAATAACACTTGCTGGAGAAATTCTCTGTTTCCTCAGCTACCCGTCCAGGGGGACCTCTACAAAAGAAGTCCTGGAGATTACTACTGAAGATTTGGCCTTGTGACCCAGCCATTCATTGACAGGCCATTCCCACGTTGTGATGGTTGCTTCCTCGCAAGGTGATGACAATGGTGCTGAGGCACAGTGACAGCTGTGTCACACCAGAGGGCTGGTGAGGCTGAAACTCTGTAATACTTGTTTTGCAACAGTGCAGTGCTTGCGTCAGTGTATCCTCAAGTCATGAGTGCAGGCTCAGTGACAGGGTGACACTATCTATGTGTCTATCACCTAACTTCTATCACCAAGTGCCCCACAGTGGCTTCCTGGTTTAGTGTTACCAACTGTAGACCTGTACAGATGAGCTTGGAACTGTGTTGAAGACCAATGCCTTACATACAAACCCGTCCTTTCATTTGTAGTATAGTTATTTTTGTGTTATGATATAATGATCAAGACCATGGCATGTAAGAGTGTGTGGGCTGTGATACAGAAAATTTGTGTCTGGCAGGGTTAGAGGCAAAGATAACCAACACTACCTCTGTTGCATGGCTTGAAAGCTTATCAATGGTTAGATTTCAGAAAGTACCTGCTGGGGGGAAACTTGTTATTGACAGGTGCTTCTAGTGGGGTTCCTGCGGAGGTAAAATTTTAGCCTGATGGCACTGAGCTCATTTATCAGGAAAATTTAATGGCTGGCAGATTTGCATGTCACAAATAATAGTGAAGAGAGCAATGACAGTAAGGTCATCTCAAATTGTACAGGTAGAAATGGATCTCTTGAGTGTATTTCAATAGCAAAACGCGACAGCTACCTTCTTATAGCAAAGATTGTATGTAAGAAGAGCCAGGGAGATTGGAGACAGTGGAACACAGTGCCGTATCCCATAGAGGATATGGTCATTACAGTAAGTAAATTTTAGGCTAAAACCCGTAACAGTTTAGGAAAGACATCACTTCTAAATGTATGAGGGGAATAGCAAGTGAGACATTTGCATTCTTTCAGTTCCACTAACCTCTGTGTCCAAGCTGAGCAGCAGAAGTGTAACTTGTCACCCTTTAAACTCTTGGTCCCCTGAGAGCTCATGTCAGGCACTTGATTACTGTATTGTCCATTTGGCCTGCACCTGTAAGATTCTTGTTCCTGGAAATGAGGTACACAGGTGAGAACAGGAGGACTTGTGCTTCGTGCTATGCTCATATGGGGAAGGGAAGCTGAGAAGGACCTGGAGTACAGGCATGGTTGGTAAGATCATACTGGAGTCTGTCTTCTGTTTTCCTGTTTGCATTTCTCAAAGGATGCTGGAAAACTGGAAAGGACTCAAAATGTAGTTTATATAAGAGAAAGTTAAGAATTGACTTAATCACAGTCCACAAATACTTCACCTTCTGGAGAGATTTCTGATAGTAAACAATGCTGGCAGTAAAGGTCTTGTCAAAATCTACGTTACACCTACGCTAGTAAATAAAGTGATCCAGGGACAGTTCTCTGAACCTGAGGGCAACTGGCCCAGCATCCCTCTGAATAAAATTTCTTCTCCCCCAAAGAAGGTGGCCTTGCCCAAATAACCTGTTAGGAATGATGCCCTGACCTGTGGTGTCAGACTCAACCCTTCTACTAGCTGCCACAAGCCAAAACTTGCCACAAAGCACGCTAATAGTTTAATAATGCAGAAAATAACATGCCAGGGCTTGAGTGCACGTCCTGAACTGCTTATTTTGCTAATACAGAAGTCATCTCAGTGGCTGGCAGTTGAGGACCATCTAGAAATAGAGTCTGCACTCTGAACTGGGAGGCTGGTTAGCCAGAGGGATGGTTTAGAGATGGTAAATTCCTTTTTCCTTAAGCTTTTCAGTCCAGCTTGGGTATCATCCTAAAAGTACAGAGATGTATGAGAAACCATGGCCTTTGTGGGTAGGAGAGAGTCCAAAGGTAAATGCTGTGCCTGGGGTCAGGTATCTGTAGTGTCCAGCACCTGTATCCCTGAAGGGTGTGATCCCTACAGGGAAAGATTCTGAGAACATCGTAATGACTGGAAAGAGACTCATTCTCCATTATCACAGCACTTGATTTAATCTCTCTGCCTGCAGGATAGGAGATTGAAGTGGCACTTGCTGCACTCCCTGCTGCCTTCTTCTGTGGGAAGTGTCAGTGCCTACACATAGCCTAGTAGCTGAGAGGGACTCTGGGGGCTCAGAAAAAGAGACAGAAGCTTTCTGGGGGTGGACACAGGCATTCCAAGCCATGGACATTTTCCAAGCAGTGATGGAATAAGCTGGCTGAGATCCTGCAGGTGTCAAGTCACTTTCCCTGGATGTACATTTTGGTTATGTGCTAGCGAGCTGGGTATCTAAATCAGGGTCCCAATGAAAGTCAGGGAGTGAGGGAATCTTTGTGAGGGAATCTTCCTCTTAGGAAATACAGTAAAGGTGGACAGATTTGAGGTATGGCTCATCTGACATTCCTGCCTCCACTTGCCAGGATACAACCCCAAGATGGCAATTGGTGCTGTCTGAGACACCTTGTGCCTTACCAGATTTGATCTGCAACCCACAGGCTTTTTCTTTAGCAACAACAAACAGTTTCTTTAGGAGCAGAGCTTTTCTGTCCTAAAGAATTGCAAAGCCACTTGAGGACCACATTTGAGCTTTTAAAAGAACAGTCTCCAGATCTTCATGTAAGAGGTTAAACCAGCTGTAAAAAAGGCTATGAAGGATTGTGGGAAAGTTCTATCACTTTGGATTTTAATTTCCATTTAATAATTATTAAATATGTTTTAATCTGTGAAGGGAGGGGAACAGCAGATCTGTTCCAGCAAAGCTGTGAAACACATATTTAAGGTCTGTAACAGACTGTGGGTGGAAAGAAACACCAGTAAATTCCAGAATGGCTTTGTTGAAATTCTTAGCAATATTGCACTTCAAACATCACTGTCATCCTAAATCCGGAGTATGACGACTGCAGAGGGAGGTGTTATCCTGAACTGCTGTGTTAGCCCAAACCAGGAGTTGTTCCAAGGCTGGAATAGTAAAATGTGTGGTACAGTAGGACAGATGGACTTTCCTAGGGTTGATTGAGGAATGCTCAATATAGGTTTGACTTCAGATGCCCATTAGCCCTAGGACATCTTTATGATTGCAACACAGACAGACTTGCCAGGAGTAGTAAAGGGTGGTGGCACAGGCCAGTGACCAGCTTTGAGACCATGAAAAGGGAACAGGTGACCTGTGACTGCATCAAGTTATGAACTGAAATGCTAGGGATTTTTAAAGTCAGGTTTGTGGTGTACTGGTAAAGTTGTGTGTGAGGCTTCAGGACTGATGGGAGTAATTAAGGATGTTTGTTGTGTCCAGAACTGGATTAACGAAGGAGTGAAAGACTGACTCTGCAATCTCTGTTTTAATCCAACCCTTTGAAAGCTGATTTCAAACCAAAGCAAAACAAAAGTCTTGCTTTAAAAGGAAGGGGACTGGGAGAGAAGCCCCTAATCAAATGTTCTACTAACTCAAAAATCTTTTGGTGAAAACTAGCAGGAGAGTCATGCAGAGAGCTAGAGCTGAGCCTTCCCACTTCTCGCACAGTCTTCATTGAAGACTGGCTGTGAGTGACTGCAGCAGGCCTAAGCTGGGTCACAGCTCTCCCAAAGCCATCCTCTTTACCACTGACCTAACCCTTAATCCTCACCCACAGTGTCCTCAGCGTAGCTCACCTACATATGCATCATCCCGCTAGCAGCAGTCCCTCTGAGCTGTGTTCCCTCCTATTCTCTCCAACCAGTCTTTCTAGTTTCACAGCCTCTGCAAGGCTTCAGGTTTCTGGGGTTTTTTTGTATCATCCAGGAAACAGACCCACCTCCTTCTCTCCAGCCCCATCTTCTGCCTCACTTAGAGATTCTGTAACTCCTGTAAAAGAATTTCAAGCAACTCAAGCTACAGCAAATTAAAAAAAAAAAAAAAAGCCAAAACCAACCAACCAACAACAACAAAAACACACACAAAAAACCACCAAAACCAAAACCAACCAACCAAACAAACAAACAAAACACCAAACCAAACCAAAAGTCATGGTAAATAGAAATGAGAAAATCTTGCTCTTATCCAGTCCATCTTCTCACATTCTAGCCCAGCCCAGATCTTTCAAGATTCTTGCCTACAGTACATTTTCCAGTGAATTATCCAGTCTGGTTGTGTTTGATTGAGGCAATGGGCATCCTTTACTACCCATGAGATACTGTTTCACATATATTTCAATGTTTGGAAGAGGTTTGTGAGGTTTGTGTTTCTTTCCATTCTGTCCAGTTTAATTTCTCAAAGTTCTGCCCATGGTAACAGGCTAGGTAAATGTTCTCCTTCCTTCATGTTTACTCTGCTCAGGTGATGGCAAATAATTCTTGGTCAGTCAAGCTTTTTAGCCACGACACTTAATACTGAGTTGTAAAACTCATCAATTATAATCCTTGGCTACCTGGGAAAGATTAATTTTGAGATTAGCATGTTAATGGGTGCTCAGAACATAGAAGACATTGCTAGTAGCATTGCCTCTTTATTATAATAGTCACTTGACACATCCCATCATAAGGTTTGGCTTTGGTTGCTTTTGCCTTTGCCAAACTTGGAGCCAATGTCTTCTTGCTCACATCTGCTTCAGCTATTTTACTGGCTTCTTTTTGTTTTTGTTTTAATTTCAGTCAAAACCACTTAGCTGTTTCTGAGAACAAGGCTGTCAGGGGAGTATTCTGGTTTATCCACATTAAAAAAAAAATATCTTTTGGACTTCTTCTTTTAAAAAACACCCCCTGGGCAACATCTTGCTTTAAAATAAATCCTATTTTTTTCTGTCAAGAACATGTTTTTTGCCACCTATGACAAAATCTCCCCCCCCCCTCAATTTGTCTAAATAAGTAATTACAGCTTGGGTCTGGTCCAAAAACAAAAATGGGGGTCAGGAAGGACAGTGGTTATTATTTTTCTCTCACCATGTGCCTGATGGAACTAATAGCGCGTGATTTAAGCCTGGGTTACAATGCACTTGCACAAAGGGCCCTGGATGTGTCTGCAGGGTTGTCTCACTCCAGCCTCCTGTGGTTTAGGATTGTGTCACCACTCCTGGACCCCTCCTGCCTGCAGAGAGGTTCACGCTATGGAAGAGATGTCTCTGTTGGTGTTTGGGACCGGGGTTGCCCAGGCAAGCAGAAACCCGACTTCAAGGAAGCAGGGAGGTACAGAAAGAGGAGGAGGAGAGATTTAAAAAAAAAAAAAAAAAAAAAAAAAAAAAAAAGATAAGCAGTAAAGAGGGAGACGCCCAATTTCTCTGCTGGTTGGCCGTCTCCAAAATATTTCTCACTTCCGTTTCCACTGACCAGGGCCCTCCCTTCCCCCAGGACACGTAGGAAGTCTGGGCACCCCGCAGCTCCCCAGCACACCTGCTGCATCCACCCGACGCCTGCAGCGATGACACCGCTTGCTCCTGGCACTCCCTGCTTCCTCCAGGCCTCCCAGGCATGGGGCTGGAGGCTTAAACTTGTGTCACTGATGCCCTGTCCGGACCTGTGCCCTCCCCAGTGCAGCCCAACTATGCTGCCCACCGCAGTGTGCAAGTGCATGGGAGGCCAGAACACCAGGGATGGCACCTGATGGCAGGACTGCCCATGAAGCCACAGTTCCAAAATGGCATGATGACATCATACAAAATCCTCATTAAATCTGAGAATAAAATGAGATGCCCTCAATCCTTGATAATTACCAGGACATCCAGAAAGATAAAAGGTGCAATTATGTTATCTAGCACTGTTGTTTTCAAAGCACTCATTGTAACATAATGCCTCTGCTCAGCGCTGTAAAGAAAACTGGGTTTATTATTCCCTTTAGACCAATGTATTAGATTGTGGCTCCTCTGACCTGAGCTACCTACTGTCTCTGCTCTGTCAGGGAAGACAGACTGAGAAAATGGCTTGTGCTTTCTGGCCACCCTGTTTGTTGTATCTCTTGCCATGCTACCTCTTTATTCATTAATCCTTCCTCTACCATTTTTTTCTCCCCTCACTTTTTCTTTCCTTGCCAAAGCAAGGAGTTTTTAATAGCTAAGGAACGAAAACACCTCCCACGCCTCACCTCAAAAAAGCTAACTCTCTGTCTTACTCACTCTATTTGATTTCCAAACCTCTCCTGACAGCTTAGAGTCTTCCTTTGAAGCACTGGTTCCTCAAATACTAGCGCGTGAGTATAACTTTAGTAAACCGTGTAGCTCCAAAGGTCTCAAGGGGATAATTCATGTGAGTAAATAATTCAGATGTGGGATGAGACCATGACATTTAACAGAGATGGAAAAATTTTCTGTTGGATGTTATAATTTGGCTGGAATCAAGATATTACAAGGGAATATACTGACTTCAATCCAGGATGGAGTAGTATCTGCCTCACAGAAAATTTTAACAGTAGGCTTGAAGGTCTTCAGGGTACCTAAGTCATATTCATTCAGGTGGATTGACTAGATAGTCTTTGATGGCTTCCTCTAGCTCTGCTTATTCTGATTCACTGTAGTGAAACAGAGGAGAAGATAAATTGAAGGAAAGAACAGTTGCTTTGACTTAAGCATTTCCAATCCATGAAACCAAAGTGCAGTGTAGTTTAACTGTACTGTTTATTTTTTTTCTTTAAAATTGATATTAAATGCTTCTTCGTCTCCCAGATCATCTGCATATGTGATGTATTCTTTGCACAGATTAATTTTAGATCCTCAAGTTTTGTCATTACCAAAACAGAGTGTCTCTTTCCCACTGGCTTTGTGATGATTACAACATCAACAAGAATCAGCTATGCTGTTGATTTCTGTCTGTGGGAATGACTGTGAAGACACAAGTTTATAGTGTGGGGAAACAATAAATATTTTTGAACTATCAGTCCAGCCATGGCAAGGTGGAATTCATCACAGCTTTTATTCTACTCCATTTCTGGTCTGAGGTTTGTGCCCTGCATTTTGCTCCATATTGCTGGAGTGAATGAAATTGCTAGCGACATCCAATTAATACAAGCACTGAATGTTTACTCCCCATTATTGCCACCACTTTGACTGCAGTGTAAATGCACCACTAATGACTTGGCACTATGGGAGGGGAAAATTGCGTGTCAGAGACAAGTACAGGACCAGGAATTTGGGCTGTCAGACAGCTTGTTAGATCATGCTGTGGGCCTCTAATGAAGTGCATTGGTTTGTGACTCTTACAATAACATTTTTAGGAAATCATTTCACTGGCTATTTATTTGTGTGTTGGAGCAGTCTGATGAGGTTGGAAAACTAAAGCAGATGCTGTGCTTATAAATCAAGAGCAAAATTTTAAGAATGAGTGAGGTTAATTAACCACTGGAATAACTCTTCTAAGGATGTGATGGGTTTTCTGTCATATTTTGTTACACAGGAAATATAAGTTAGTTGTATAAATGCGTGCTATATATTTCCAGCAGGAGCTCTGTGTATTGCTAGAAATGGTTTTCTGAAGTTCTTCAGGTTCTGTTATACCCAAGATGAGGCTATGTGGTTGTAATGGTCCCTCTTGATGATAAAAATCCCCATGAGCCTGTGACAGTCATTGAGTCTGGGTGTTTGTGATTCTGTGGTGTAACAGACTGAAATCCCATAAGTGGTAGATTTAAAACTGGTAACGATTTTCATAAACGGTACTACCAAATTACAAAGATGCATTCTGCAGAAGTAGATGCCCTGCCAATCCTGCGTTTGATTTAATGTACTGTGATGAATTAGCGAGCTCAGAAAGAATTAACCCACCAATAAAATGACAGACTTGGTACATTTCAAAGCATCTGGGCAGATCTCATGGAATTTCTTGGCTGCTACATGTTCAGTCAGTGAAAAGAAAATAGTGGGTACAGTCCGTGATCACCTTGTAGTATTTCACTGGATGCCTCCAAAGAGCAGATGGGGATAGTGAGCAGTGGATAAGGTAAGCGTTTATCTGTATGGGGGCTTGTATGGACCCTTTCCCAGTTTGTCTCCTCTTTAATATCCTTATAGATCTCTATAAAAAGTTCTTTTTCTTGTCTGCTTACAGTTTATGGTTGGCTAAAGTTCCTAAATAGCATTTTTTTCTTTGTGTTCAAATGAACACATCCTAGAGTTGCCAGAGTTTAAGTGCTCTGTGAAAAGCAACCCCCTTTAAATAGTTTTATGTTGCCTATTTAGAAATTGAGTCATCTAGGATTTCTAGTGAGTCCTCCAAATCTGTGTTGCTGCATTTGATTTTTTTTTTTTCTTTTCAGGTCTCCTTTCTATATGGTTTTTGAATGGTTGATAACCATAAAGTCAGAAAAAATCCAGTCAAGTAAAACTTGTTGTGAAAAAAAAAAAAAGGAAAGGAAAAAAAAAGTAGTTAGGTCCAAACTGATCTCAAGCTTGTTTGTTCATCTTTAACATGCATTTACTTATTCAAATTCAATCCTTATTTCTGTTCTACCACAGACTTGATGTCTAGCAATGTACGCTGTTCATGTTTAAAAACAGAGTTCACCTTTAAATGTGCTTAGACTAAAAAAATATGCCTGCTGAGGTCATTTGCAGAGCAAGAGTTAATGCATCATGCAAACAGCTAAATAAAGGTTACAATCTGAGTGGAATTATTCAGAGCTCAGGAAGAAATCTGGCATTTGCAGTCTGTCACTGGGTTTGAGATGTCTGGCTGTTGAAGTGCCACTGCCACCCAGAGACATCCTCCTTTCTGTGTGTCAGTAAGGGAGGCTCTGCAGCACTGGATGGTCTTCCTGTAAAACCAGCAAAAACAGGAGGGGTGAGCATGAGCCCATCTTTGTCCAGGTTTCACAGAGCGATTATGGGTGTAAATAGATGCTCTTCCTCCTTTCTTTTCAGAACAGCTGAAAAGCTGATGTCAGGACAACATATAACCCCTAATATTCCTGGGAAAGGTTGCTTCATGGAGTGCTGTGAAGAGCCATGTGTCTCTTGATACCTGACAGTTAAGTATTGCAGTTTTGGGGCCCTATCTGATAAAGGCTCTTCATCCTTCTTTTCCACTAACATTCTTGGGAGTTGAGGGTCACTTTGGGACAGGATACACCCAAAGTAGGTATGCGAAACAGCCAGGATAAAAATGCATCACTTGATAATTCCCAGGCTTTTTTGGAGTTGGCAGCCTCCATAGAGGTGTTGTGCTAAGATTGTGTTTAGCGTTTCATTTCCTTGTTTTGTTTCTATAAGCCAAGTTCTTGGCTGATTGCACAGGAAATCAACTACTATGGGCATTCACATCAATGGGCAAACGTTAAACAAGTCAACAGGGACTGGCTGTTGCTGAGTTCAAAGAGAAAGAGACATCCAAAACTTCTAGTCAAGCCAAGTTACGGTGGGAAATAACAATTCAAAGAGGAGGAAACTGAAAGGCACATCAGGGTGAAAGACAGATACAGCTTGGTTTTTCTGTCCATAGTTGGTCAAATTAAGGTGAGGTTGGAATGGAGATTTTAAATTAAAAAAAAAAAAAAATTTTGCTAAGGAAAGCTTGTTGAACATCAGGAAACATCTAGTGTTGATGTTCTGTGAGCTGTGTGAAATAATCCAGGGATGGAAACACAGTGAGAAAGATAATATTGGAAACTGTAGTAGAAGGAATAGCTTCGTGCACGACAGAAGGTGGAGCAAAATGCCCTGCTAAGCTCCTGCATTCATTCCTCTTTTTTCCCTTTCCCCAGTGATTTCAGAAGTCTCCCCAGGCTCAGATAATTCAAACAGAAGGACCCATCCCCCTTATCACATGGAAGGTAAGGAGGTTGTGTTCATAAAAATGGAAAAAAAAGAGGAAGATAGAGAGGAAAAAAAGGGGAGTAATAGAAGTCTAAACTTGGGTATTGCTTTCCCCCAGCACACGTGAGCATCATGGTCTCCCAAGAAGACTAGAGAAAGATTGCCACCTTCTGGAAGGATAAATATCTGCTATTATTCAGAATACTAAATCTGAAATACTCATTTTTTTGAAAGCACAGCATATTTGTTATAAATTTATCAACCTGAATTTTTATCCATATAAATCTATTTCAGTTATTTCATTAATACATATGCCATGATCCCAGCTTTAGAAATTGAAATAGTATCCTGGATTTTGAATAGACTCTCATCAAGTTTAGAATTAGCAACATGTTAACATTAAGGATTATTAGTGGAGAGATGGACTTTATTTATTCTTAAGCCTGAAAACCAGGTGCTTTTGTTTTTTTACTGAGCATTCAGAAGTCAAACTTCAGGTGTCCATCTGCAGAGAGACTGAACAATGCAGAAAAACCCAAATAACAGTCTTCTTTTAAATAGCATTGGCTGTTATTCTACCAACTTCAGTAAATAAAGTACATCTGTATCAAACAGAACTTTTTATTATCAAAAATTCTTCAGGCAGTCCACAGAGCACAGAAAAATGCTTTCACTTAGCCCATCTTAGAAATTATTATCTAAATTAGAGTAGTTTATACAGTGACCAGGATTAAAATAGGTGCAGAGCTATTGACCATTCTGCTCAGGGCAGTGTCAGGAGCCCATGTACAAGACCATAAAGCTGTTGGCTCTGTCTGCTGCCTGTGCTGTACTAGGGCTGTCACAGGTTATGTTATCACCCAGAGCTCTTTGTAAACCTGACTCTCAGACTCTTGGCTCTGGTGTTGGAAGCAGGGGATGATATCAGAACGACCACTGGTTTCCTCTGTCCTGGCAGAGCAGCAGGGAAGGCATGCAGGCAATCAGCCTTGCTCCTTCCCAGTGGTGGTGGGACCCTCACCCACTGGGCACTGGGCAAAGCCTTTGTGGGGAAGATGTACCTTTGATTCAATGCCATGCTGTTACATGTCCTCTAGTGACAGTTTGTTCTCATTAGAGATGATGCCATTCTTACTTTTCACTGTTCTGATACCAAACAAAGTGTATCAACACCCTCAGGTATTGTAAGAGCCTTTAGACTTTCAGGAAAAGAGCTTGTAGGGGACTTCGGATGAATATCAATCTTTCAATTTCTTGTTACAAGCTTCCTAAATTCACCTGATGTGAAGGTGCTGGGAGCTGGGATTCCTCATCAACTTTGAGCCTTGGTAAAAGCTGCTGCTATGAGGGACACAGTCTTCCCTATGCTCCCATCCTTTGAGTACTGGACTTCTTTGACTCATCAGTGTTTCACATAGCTCTGTCATGGTGGTGATGCTGTGCAGGTCATGATGCCATGCAATGATTCTGCTAACCAGCTTTTTGTCATTAAAATCTCCATTGCTTTATGGGGAGAGCTGTACTGACATCTCTTCAGGGTCTGAAATCCTCAGTCATCAGAGCAGAAACAGTCATGTAAACTTCCCTCTCTCCATTTTTCTCTTCTCCCTTTTCTGTGAGTGGCAGATCTGGCCAGGAAGATACCCCAGGGCTGGGGGTTTGTGACCTTTGTCATTCTGTTGAGACTGTCTCAGGGCAAGGGGTGACCTGACTCAAAGGGTGCTGGTAGTTCCTGAGCTAAGGTCACTCATCCCCTGAAGCATTGGCCAGAAAGCCACCAGCTGGCTCCATAGAAGCTCCCAAACAGCCACAGCATGGAGAAGGCTGGGAGCTTTCTGTGCTTTACCGAAACTTTCTGCTCAGTCAATACAGGTCACCCTTCTGCACTTAATCCCAGCCCGCAGCACCAATCGCTTCCCATATAATCTCCCAGAACAGCTGTTCTGTGATTGCATTGTGGATTACAAAGTGACCATTTTCCACAAAACAGCTGCTGGCTGGAGGGATAGTATTTAATAATCACTGGGAGGTGGGTGAGGGGAGGAGACAAAGGAGAAAGGGGTTTTGAAGCTATTTGGTTTCTTGGAGGATCTGGAGATGAGCAAAACAGCAGACAAAGCAGGACTCCTGTTCCTGTATTGCTCCTCCAAATTAACAGGACTTTGAGGACTTGCTGCCAAGGTAAATTCAACTCTCTTTCCTCCTGGAGCTATCTAGATATTATGGTCAGTTACTGTGTTTGGCTTTTATAAAGGGAAACTTTTCTGACAATGTTCTCATAAAGGAATAGTTCAGATTTGCTTCTCATTCCCTATGTCCTCTGCATGCTTAACGCAGTTCCTTCTTCTGACTTCTTTATTTTGTATATTTGTTTTCCTTTTTCCTTATAACTTGTTCTGAAATCATATGGTCTTTCAACTACTGTCACAAATCAACTGGGGAGAATATTTCTCACAATTTAAAAAATATTTCTGTCAATATTATAAGTGGAAGTATTTTTATTCTTTTTTTTTTTTTAACAAAACCATGAGCTAACTAAAACCTGATGACAGATAATCTTATAATCAAGCACTGATGAAAAAGAGGAAAACTTTGTGTGCTGAAGATTTCTATTTTCAGATGAAAAATCATAATTTTGAAGGGAGAAATTTTATCTATAATTTCCTTTTCAGTCATAAGCCAAATTTTCCACTGAAAAAATGTTCAGTGAGGAATTTGCCACCAACCTTGGCCAGAAACCTTCACATAGTAAGCTGTTGCTAGTAGGAAAATAGCTCTGTGAAAATAGTAACATTCAGCATTCTTTCAGATCATGGAAGTCATTAGGTAGGTATCACTAAGATGTTACCATCTCCAGGGTGTGGCATCTCCATTGCTGAAAGAAAGAAATTCTCTGGTGAAGAGACATAAGTAGCCAGCGCATAAAGCAATACAGGAATTTTTCAGGAGCTGGGTATTTTCTTGCCTTCAGTGGGGGTGTTCTGGATGAGGCATTGTTTTTTTAGTGTGATGGGATGCTGATGAAATCCTGCTTTCTAAGATGAGCTTCAGCACCATCTTTATTGACCACATACATTTTCGAGCTTGCTGGTTTGCAGAACAAATGCTTCTAACTGCACCATTTTTATCTACAGTGCAGTCACAAACAATGCAGAGCTCAGTGTCGTATTGTTTATTTATAATACTGTCCACAGTATGCTAGGCCTTTCTCACACATTCAACACTGTGTGAATCAACTGAAGTTAGGTGAAGAGGACCAGCAGCAGGCAATGTCTATACAAATTGAATCTATTAATGGGCAAAGAGATTTTGAATGTCATAAATAGGAAAGGGTGGGAGTATCTGGATGAAGTTGTGCCAAACACAGGGAGTGCCATGTGGGAAGAGACATGCATTGATTACATGAAAGTTGATGTGTGGGTAGATGACATCTAATCAATCCATGGAGTGATAAAACTGGGGTCCTCAAAAGTCAGTGCGGGTTTTTGCAGGAACCGTAAATTCTTAAGCTTCCGTCTGAGTGAGAAAGCCCACAGGACCCTGGTACACAAACTGCTTTTTCATTTACTTTTTCTGATGATATGAAACTGGGAAGAGTGTTTGTGGCAATGTTTGGTCTCAAAAAAACCCAAACTTTGGCACTTTGTGTGAGAGCAGAAACTCTATCATCCCACCACCCTATCAAATTTCTCGTGTGTGGAGCAGTGCTTGCTTAGGCAGAAGATGCTGCTCTGGGGCTTGAACATGCACTGCCAAGTCTGAATAACTGAATGTACCTCCTGAGCAGGTCACTGGTTTGATGCGTTACCTTCATCGATCCAGGAACGTTTTCCTGCCTTTCCCCACCTTGAATTTAATACACTCCCTACCTCCCTAGGTACAGTAACAAACTGCTTGAAAAAGTGTTTAGGGACATTTGGCATCAATAATCCTCATTTAGTTGGACAGAGCATTCATCATGCCCCATCTAAGTAAGGTATTTGGGGAAGTTGGTTAATATCTCTGAGATGGAGTGAATATGATGTTCCCTTTCAGTTTGCTCACTCACCCTGATGCACTCACCCCTGCTGTGTCTACTGGGTCACATTCTCTTCCACAGTACAGATATGCAGTGTACTTTCAAATGGTTTGTTCATGCTGGGTGAATTGTTGGGATATGAGCTGAGCAGAGTGCTTATGTCCCTTCCTCACAGGTGTGTGCTGGGAAGAGCTGGGATTCATAAGGCTAGGTGGGCTTATGGGCTGATGTGATAGTCACTCCCATTTGTGTGTTGTAGATGTTGCTGCTGAAGGGATTGCCATGGCGCCGTGCTTTCCTGGCTGTCATCTTGAACCTGATGGCTCTCAGCCTCTCCACCACTGCCTTGCTTGGCAGCTACTGGTGCACCGGGACCCAGAAAGTGCCCAAGCCTTTGTGTGGGAAAAGCAAAGCCACCAAGTGCATCGGTGTCCCCATGCCGCCTGATGCAGGTGCTACCAATGTTTCAGCTGAGGATGTGGTGCACTACAGCTGGGAGACTGGAGATGACCGTTTTGCCTTCAGATATTTCCACACAGGGATGTGGCTTTCCTGTGAAGAAAGCATGGAAGGACCAGGTAGCATCTTGCCCATTTTCCTAGGTGACATCAACCCTGTGCACTGATGTGGTCATTATATTTCTGTCCTTCATGGGGATGTTTACAGAGAGGGGCAAGGGAGAATGGTTCTCTCTGGTGTGCAGTCTGGAATAAGGGCTGTGAACTGCAAGTGGTAGTGGTGGTGATAGTGACTTTGTGATGGTGTTGTTCATCCTGATGTGAACTGGAGTGAGCCTGCTTTCCCTTTCCCCTTATCTTCATTCCTGCACATAGCTTACCTCATGCAGTCCAGGACACATTTGTGCGTGTCTCCTCAGATAGATAAGTGGGGTGATTTTATACAGTGTTGTCAATTTATAGTTATCATTGTGAGGACTGCAGTAGCTGGTGTTCTCCTTAAATCACCACACTGAGAGATTTCATGAATTGAATGGGGACCAGACTTTTCTTGGAAAAAAATAAAAAAAAGAAGAGAGAGAGAGAGAGAAAGCAAAGTACTGCCTTATAGATACAGAGAAAACCTGAAGTATCTGAACCCAGAGGAACTAAAGCTAGGAGGCAAATTAACCTGAAGATTAAAGATGCAGTATTGTAAATTTTTTTAGTTGCTTTTGTGATATCATGACAGGTTTAAGTTGTGATTTTTGACCATGTGGGACTGACACTGTAAACCCTGGAGTACCATGGGCTGGTTGTGCAACCTGTACTAGACCTGCTTGACTTGCTCCTGCTCAGCCCTGCTAAAGTCCTTCTGCTGAAACCTGTGCCACAGCAGCACAGATGGATGCTCTGCAGTGCACAGATGCTCTTTATGGCCTGGCACACACATCAAGGATCAGAACTGACCCAGATGATGGCCAACAGGGAGACTTGTATCTAAAGATACAGTGATGAAAGGCCCATTGTCCTGAGCCCACTGCCTTCCCTTCAGCTCTCCCCAAGCATGAACATCTCACCTTCTTTAACTAAGCCACTGTTCTAGTACAGCATTTCTCATTTTCTTATCTGCTGCTGTCAAGAGTTTGAAAATAGCAGACTGGTGAATAAAAGCAGACAGAAGGGGAGTGGGAGCAGGAGGGAATGTGCTTGAAACTCTCATGTCCTAACTAGAGGGCTGCTTTGTTATGAACATTTCCAGACATGCTGCGGAAGAAGATGTGTTTATTTGGACTGGTTTAGGTTGGGGTGTGTTTCCATGGTGCCTGTGGGAATGGGACTATATCCCTTGATAGCTTTCTATGAAAGATTTGTCCAGCCACCGGACAGTCCTGGAATAACCCCAGTGCCTGAAGGAACACAGAGAGTGTGTTTCATCTGAGTCACAGCAGAGCACAGAGCAGAGCATATAGTCTCAGCTCCCTGCTTCCTGTAAATCTAGTACAACCCACCCATTGCTGTGGATCTTTGAAGCAGGTGCATAGACAATAACAACATAAACCAGGGACTACTGTGAGCAAAAGGAGTTTGAGTTGAGCTGGAAAAAGGATTTCATTATTCAGGCTAATCTCAGGATTGGTTTAGACGAGTCATTACTGAAGAACCTCATTAAAGTTCTAGGTGAAGTAGAAGACCTCAAGTTAATGAGGACTGCAGATGGCACTAAACTGGGTAGTGTCCTGAGAGCTGTGGATGACAGAAGTAATGTAGGAGATTGGGAAAGATTAGAATTGGGGATAGAAATTAAGAAAATTAGATTTACATGAAAAGCGGCAAGCTGATAGTTCTGGGAAAAAATACTGTGCCAAGTAGAGGAGAGGGCCCTCAAATGCAGTATGCAGTAAGAGAAACTTACAGACAATAGTGATGGACTCTCAGCTGAGACAATAGTTTGCATCTGGTCAACATAAAAAGCCAAAGCAAATATGAAAAACAATTGTCTAAATAGCATGCCTAAAATGTGAGGATAGAAGACCATATTTCTGTGTGGTTCACTGACACAGAAGAGAGACTCATATCTCTGCCATGCAGCTTTTCACTTGGGAAGCTTGTGTTTTCTTTTTTTTCTTTTCTTTCTCCCTTCCCTTCCCTTCCCTTCCCTTCCCTTCCCTTCCCTTCCCTTCCCTTCCCTTCCCTTCCCTTCCC
>JANHGN010015439.1:0-34677 GCA_024605025.1 Megaceryle maxima | reverse complement strand
AAACAGTAATATTTTGAATGAGTAGCAATATATTTTTTTTTTTACCAGGGGCTCCTAAGACTTAAAAAATTTTTTTTTTTTTTTTTTTTTTTTTTTTTTTTTTTTTTTTTTTTTTCCTGGAAAGGCCATTTCTAGTTTTCCAGGCAGAAATTGCCTTCCCCTATCTTGCCCCAGTAAAGGTCTGGAAAGATGGTCAGAAAGAGAGCAGAGAATAGAAGATCTGATGGGTGGACTTGGGGATGACTGGAGCTTTGCAGTGAAGAGAGAGTGAGAGGAAGAGATTTCCCTTATGTACCCTGCATTGTTGTGCATACTAATACCTTTGATTTTGTGTTTCAGAAGAGAAATGTCGTAGCTTTATTGAGCTTTCACCACCAGCAGAGAGAGGTAAGAGTAAATCCCCATACTTCACTGTAGCTGCCCAGTGCACTTCCTTGCAATGGGGGACCTGCAACATTTCATCTGTGTGAGGACAGCAGGATGGGTCCCCAAAGAGCCAGGCATGAAATCCTGGCCTCATGATTGCTGATAGAGCACAAGATTTCCTCCCACATGTTTGTCTAAACCACTGCCGTCTGTGAGGTCTGTGCTGGAAACATCAGACCCCCTCCCATATGCAGTGGGATTTGTCTCATCTAATAAACTGCACAGTCTGAGTTTGTCACCTTGCTGTAGTCAGTGGGAGGGGGATGAATACCACCTGAGAGCAGTCCCTCCCACATATGCTGCATGTTGACTCATTGCTTCAGTTTGAGGTCTAATGTGATGTCTCTGGAAGCTGAATCACCTCTTACTTTGTGGTAAGGGATCAGGACATCTGAAAGTTACACTTTCAGGGTGAAGTTCTTTCCTCATCCAATGCAAAACTTCATTTGGGTTGAAAAGCTCACCTCTCCTGTCATTGTTGCGTGTTTCAAATTATCCTGGGGATAACTTCAGTATACCTGGATGAATGCATAGATATCACATGTATCACAGGGTGTCAGGGGTTGGAAGGGACCTTTGAGATCTTTGAGTCCAACCCCCCTGCCAGAGCAGGATCATGTAATCTAGCAAAGGTCACAAAAGAATGCATCCAGACAGGTGGAGATGATGTGCAGTGGAGATCTTACTTACTGAAAGCTTTTCAACTGGTGTGGGCTTGCTAACTATTATCTGAGATGTAGGCTAGAAAGAAGTAATTTCAGAGGATGTTCTTAACTGAAGGGAAAGGCCTGGAGTGTAGAACCCGTGTGAGCATTCAAGTAATAAGAGCAAGAGCTGAAACAAATGCTGTGGAATTGTAACAGCCAGCAGGGAGATGAATACTTTGGGGGAGCTCATCTTATTTTTTTCTGCCTTGTTTCCCCTATTTTAAAACCACTAGCAAAAACTACTGACCTGCTTTTACAAAGTGATGTACACTCACAGGTGAGGGGTCCAGTGTGAGTGGCATGCAGAGGCACCACTGTGAAGATTAACATGGGTCATTCTTGGCACAACAGCAGAGTAGAAAAACCTCCCCTGCTTATTCTTTTGGGAAACAATATTCACACAGTTCAAATACTGATGGTGTTACAAGATCATTTTGAAGTCATGCAGATCTTCACTTTGTCATAAAATCAATGACTTAACTGCATTTACTGAATGACTCTTGCAGTTACTGTAAAACACTCACTCCACAGTAACAAGTTTCCTTCTTTCTCACCTTCTTGTTCTCCACTCCTTGCCCAGGCCTCTGGATCTGTTTCTTCTAATATCTGCCTTACAGACTGTTTTCCTAAGAAGGGAGGGTTATGCAACCAGATTAAGTCTTTGTTAATCTTTCTGTCTGTCCCCTCTCACACTCCTGCTGCTCCTTGTCTAATTGCAGCCCAGTATTCATAGAAAGGCCATGTTCAGTAAGACATTGAGCTTTTACAAATTAATTGGAGGATCACTGTAAGCTTAAGCATGACACTCATAGTGACACTGTGGTCTTAACAGCTCTATCACCCACTTTTGTCCCTTCCTGCACATAGCATCATCTTAAGATGACCTTGGCCTCCAGTGCAGCTGCTATTTTATAGTTGGGCCAGCACTGGAGAAGGTGGTGTGACTGCTGATTGCCGGCTGGGCTGGCTGAGCTGGGTATGTGCAGAGAAGCTACAAATTACATAGGCAGCATTACAAGACCAGATTACACAGAGTATGTGTTGAGTCTGGGCTCACAGGGAAAGAGATGCAGAGACCTCTGTGCATATGTGGTGCCTGCAGCCTCCAGGACACTTCCATCAGCCTGACCTCTATTGAAATATCCTTCCTGATGGTACTGCAGCAAGCAAGCCAGCTCCTTTAACCAGGAAATGCAGCTCATCAATTCCTGCTAAAATGCTGGGTGACTCTATGACACTAAGGACATTGAGGAGTCAAGTCAGTGCCACATTAGTGTGGGTTTTCTTCATACTCCTCTTCCCCAGCTGAATGTCTCCTTTTGGCCATTAATACTTGCTAACAGTAGTGTTCACAGTGCTGCTTCATTTGTGAAGTTATTATTTCTTCCTCAGTGAATCTTGTGCTTTTCCACAGCCCAGCATTGCTGATTGCCTTTTCTTATTTTTCTCAAAGTCCTGCTGCACAGTGAGCTCAGTTATGGACTGTGAGATCACTTAAGTCCCACTCATTATCCCAGCATGAAAGTACTTGCACTCTGTTCAAGCAGCAGGGTGAGTGGTGAATGTTATTGCCCTAGCTGGATATCCACCCAAAGGAATGTAGTTCCATTTTAACTGGGGTTTCAGTGAGAAATACAGGCTTGCAAGAGGCTTCCTGAATTCTGGTAGCCAGGTCCTGGCCACAGTCATGGACCTACCATGCAGATCTTTACTTAACCAGCTGAGTCCAAGGTTAAAAGTCATTTGCTTCCACTGTGATTAGAAACCTACTCTGAAGGTCTCTATGCTGATGGTTAAGAACCTAGCATCTAGTTCAGATGCATTCCTGGCCAACCTATGACCACTAGGTCTTGTGCTAATACTCACCTCCTTGCTGTCTATTAATAATGCTGGCTTGTTTACAGACAGCATTTTAGCTCCTCTCAGCTTTTGCCATGTCAGATTAGCCAAGCCATCTGTGACAGAGTCTCTGTCCCCTTCAGCAACCTTTGAGCCCTTGTTCATAGGCTGCGGACATTGCTTTTGGGTGTTTGCTGTTTTCCTTCTTTCCTTTCTTTCCAAAGGACATCCTTTCAGGATTGGGTTGGGAAGGGGGAGTACTCTACCTTGAACAAGCCCTCCTATATTGATGTGAGAAGTCTCTGGTTCCTGGCAGGAATCCTGTGGCTGTCACTGGGATCAGAGATGCTGTACATCAGCTTGCTGCTCATCAGCTTCATCCTCCTGATGGTGGAAATGTTGCATACTGGCAATCCTGTCTGTGGGTTGAAACTCAACGCCTTTGCTGCTGTCTCTTCAGTGCTGTCAGGTAAGTGTGTTACTGCAGGCTTAGAATCACAGCAGTGGGAGAACCTCCTCTCCTACACAAAGCTGAACTGTGCTGCTCTAGCTCCTGCTGTAACTTCTTTGCTTTCATGTCTTTTGTGTACAGGCCTCCTTGGGATGGTGGCACACATGATGTACACTCAAGTCTTCCAGGCAACAGTTAATCTGGGACCAGAGGACTGGAGACCACACACATGGGACTACGGTTGGGCATTCTAGTACGTGAGTTCTGAAGCTATCTTCACCTCCCCAACCTTTTGGCCTTCAGCCATGCTATACCCTGCCAAACTCTACCTCCTCCTTTCTTGATCTGCGTTTCCAAAGACAGGTGTATCATGGTTCTCTCACTACTAATCTCCTGTCTTTGTGTCACTGACTGCTTTAACAAATAGTTGCTGAATTACTTAAACGAGTAGCTACCGAGAACTGGACAAACAATGGGGTCACATCTAAACAAGTTCCTTCAACCTTGCTGGTTTGCCCTGGTTGGTCTCAGCTCTTCCTGTGTGCAGAGGCCAGTGTCACACTTGGGATGATGCTTTCAAACATGCCTTGGTTTTCAGCAGTTTAAGTCAGTCACATGCTGGTTTGGCATCTTCACTAAGCAATGTCCAAAGGGCCTATTCCTACAGCACCAAGCCTAAACACATGCTTAAAGATGTGGACAGTGTAGTCAGGAAGAGCAGCTGCAAAAAGCAGGTGGCTCAGAGTTCCTTTCTCTAAAGGCTGAAGAAGCCAACTGCAGCTGATACACCATAACTGACTTGAAAGGATGAGCCTTACAAGTGCCCATGGAAAGTACAGGCTCTATTTGCAGTGCTGTACTGATAAAGAACACATTGATTCTTAAGACTTAAACACTCCACTGCCATGTGCCAGCTGTGGACATCAAATTTCTGGTTATGCTCAAGGTTATGCCTCATGTCCAGAAAGACACTGATCAGGTCTGAGATACAGAACTTGCTTCCAAGCTGTGTTGTCCTCTGACCAGCTGTAGATTTTTCTGCTGCCCTTTTTATTTTCCCTGTATCCCTCCCTTCCCTCTGACAGCATTGACCAGTTTTTACTCTACTAATCTAAGAAAGATCTTGTGGTGGGATAACCCCTAAAAGCTGTAATGTTATGAGCCTTAGTCTTCCTAGTTCATGTCCATGCACAGCAACTTCTGCCTGGCAAAACAGGGTGCATCACAGTGCAAGCAGTTCAATTCCTTACTCTACTTGGCTTCTCACAGCATGTGTTATTCTTGTGTCTCTCCTCTAGCATGGCCTGGGTCTCCTTCACCTGCTGCATGGCCTCTGCTGTTACCACTCTCAACACCTACACCAAAACAGTGCTGGAGTTCAAAAGGAACCACTTCAAGGGCTATGATGGGAGCTTCAAGTTTCAGCCTCAGCATCACCAGTGCTTCATACAGCAGCAAATAAGCAGCTACTATGTGCCCCAAGACAAGCCCCTCCATTCAGTCTCTGAGGGAGTCGACTTCTACTCTGAGCTGCAGCAGAAAGTGCTACAACGGGAGCCAGAGCTGGAGCTGGATGAGGTCTTAGGACAGATGATCGGGGAGGACCGCTGTTAGGCATGGGTGCACAGGGGCAGAGCAGTGGTTTTTGGTAGGCACAAGATCTCTGAATCAAATGCTAGCATCACTGTTAGCAAGTCCCTGGGCAGTTCTTCCTTCCTCTGTGGTTTGGGGAGCAAGAAGGCGAGCACTAGACCAGGGAAACATCAGTGCCAACTATAGCAGCATGGGTCCTCCCTGATCAAAATTTGACTGGTGTCCTCAGCTGGAAAGGCTGAAACTGTTCTTGGTGCCAGCTGTTTTGAAATACTTTCAGCCAGAGTTGAGGCAGATGTCTCAATCCCAGCAGTACTGCACCTGGGAATAGTCAGTCAGTGCCATCCGGCTGGCAAATTGCAGTGCTGGGCCTCTTTGGGTGGTGTCACATGGACCTTCCAGTAACCCTCCTGGTTCACTGTTATGGTGAAGGGCATCGGTGCTCATATTTGATTGGCTGTAATCCTCTCTGAACACCCTATTTATTCTTCATTTCCAGGCCTAACCCCCTCTCCTCCCTGCTCCCAGATTAAAAGTCCTGCTGCAGTAGGAATGGAGGGTTGCTTCCAGACATCTCTCTCCTTTCCTACCTGTAACGGCCTACATGCTCCCTTCTTGATTTTTACCCCCAAATCTCCCATTCTGAGGTACCTTCCTGTCTGTCTCTTTTCTGCTGTGCTTCTCCACAACCTTTAGGAATCCTTGGCTGGGCTTTTGCTTTTTTTCTTTGTTTCTCTTCATCCACCCCCTTTTCCCCATTGTAGAAGTATCACAAACAATCCCCAAATCAAGCAAACTCATAATCTGTCACCAAGTGAAACACTGGTTCACATGACACATGATGCTGTACACAGTATTTATTTGCTCCACTGCAGTTCACAGTTCAAATACATTTTCCCAGCAATATACAGACAGACTCTTTATTCACAGTGGGGATGTGTGTATGCACAGGTGGGGTGAATTCACAGTATGGAGGAGCTAAGGTCACTGAACTTGAGTTACCAGTTCTCACAGGAAGAACCCCAGGAGAGTAACTACTTCAGGTAACAGCTGCTTCACCTTTCCTAGCAAGGTGGTGGCTAGAAAGGAGGGAAGTGGCACTCCTGTTTAATCCTCATATGTTACTGGTCCTCATACTTTGAGTTGCTATTATGCAGCTGTATTAACTGGCTATATCTTACAAACACTAACCCCTGTCTGGAGCAATATGCCAGGCCTAGACCTGTTGCTACAGTTGTGCTAATATATACAAAGCTATTTACACAAAAATGCCATTAAACATATACAAACTGTTCACAGGCTCTGACATTAAGAGCAGGGCCCAAGGACCAGCCTCGGAGCTTGCAGCTTATCCTGAAGGGCTATCCTGGAAGTTTTATATGGAGATGCAGGGACAGAGAAGAGAGAGGGTGATACAGCAAGGAGAGGTGTCAAGAGCGCAGGAAAGCAAACCCATGGTAGATGTGCCCATTTGGAGGGAGGGTCACAGTCCTGCCATCACCTTACCATGCACAGGGAAGTGCAAGGAAGCTGGAAGGGCATGTGCTAGCAAGAGGACAGAAGAGTCCTTTGCAATCCTCATTCCAGCCTGGCTCTTCAGTTCCTACACTGTAGCCCCTGCTGGGACACCAAAGTGGTTGTTTTTTATATGGTCATCTCTCTTACATGAAAATTCATGTAGATGCTCTACAACTACAACACAGGAAACTGATGGCACACTCAGAGGCACAGTTCAAAGCACTAAACATACTATGAGCAAATCTGTCCTGGGGGTAGTCTGTTCCTCCTGGAAGTGCACACGGGCCTGAGCTGGCAAGGGGATGGTAATGTTGAGCCCAGAATATGGGTAAAATGCAGAGAAAAGCTTTCCAGCTCTGCATGTGTCTGAGTCTCTAAACCCTGAAGCAGTGCTGAGAGAATCAGCTTTGCTGGGACTGGATCTAGCGAGAACTTTACAGTGCCAGTGGGGATCTGCTAGGAATCTATCCCAAAAGGGCTGTAATGCATTTGTAAAGGGGGGTTCAGCCCATTGGAATGCAGTGACATTTTGGGTTCATAAAAACCTTAGGGATGGATAGAAATAAAATGTGAACCTTTCACTGCTACATCACACACATGAACCTGTCCCGAACTTGGGTTTGGGGAAAGAAATATGTAAGTGCAAGGGCTGTCAAATGCTGCAGGGATCATCTTTCTCTAGATCAGGTAACTGAGCCAAAAAGCTTGTTGGTTTGTGAGTTTGGACAGTAAACGGAGAAGAGGGCTGAGAGCATAGGAAAGGTTGTAGACAATACTAGCCCTGCAGGAGCCAGACAGAGGGTTCTCTCCAAAAACATAAAGATTAAAGTAGGTGGTGTACTATAGCCACAGCATTTGCCTTGAGTCATCATGGCCCACTCTAGGCCTGGAGCTTATTTGACTGCCTGGGAATATCATCTGGACATAAAAAGTAGTGTCCTAAATCTCATTCATAAATTAAACATACAAAAAATATACATATACTGTATAAATTGATACATATATATATAAAACCTGGGGTTTTATATATATATGTGTGTATATAAATTCTAAATTCACATTTCTATGTTACCTGGAAGGAAGCATGCAATAACAGCATATGGAGGGGGAGACAGTGAACAAGGTTCTTCTGGTACAGGACAGATCTGCCTAGGACAAACCTGCCTTCAGCAGCATTCCTCAGAGCTGAAGAAAGGGTAAGTATGTTTAGCTCCCGCTCTCTCTACACAGCAGTTTTCCTGAAGATCCACAGAGCAGCTTCCTGTATTTCCCATACAGGCCACAGGTCCAACCAAAATCTGAGGAACCACCAGGCTAGAGCTGCAGAAAGAAAGGCAAACAAAATGTAATGCCAAAACCTACTATCATCCAGTTTGGCAGAGAAAAGTGGTAATTCACAGGTAAGCAACTGAACCTGGGCACCACTATAGGAAGGACCCTTGTTTGCTCATGTCAAAACATGTGATCTCTGTCCCACCTTTCTGTTCCCTCTGTGATTCTCTCAGTCCCTCATGATCATCACCTTGGTTCCTTTGAAGATCCCCCTTCTTGTCCAACTGCCAAAGTACAGTTGGGCCCCACAATCCATACAGTTTACACCCAAAGGGGCAGCCAGTCATCTTGCAAAGTCTCTTTGCATTCCACCAGTCTCTTTGCATCTCAAAGAGCACCTAACTTTGTCTGTATGGAAGAGATCAGATGTTTTCAAAGTCCTGGATTTAGTTAGGGATTCCTCCACAATCTCACCTTCTGAGGAAAGTCAACAAATTTCAGCCGGGCAAGAAATCGCCTCACTTCTCCACGGCTGATTTTGGGAGTGGTGGTGTCCTTTAGCCACATCATTTGACCTTGACTCATCATGGCCCACTTCAGGCCCAGCTTGCTGACTGAGAGAAATCCTGGCTGTTTTTCAGAGGTCGCAGTTGTTGTTACAGTGATGTGAAATGCATCCTTCTGGAGATCGTTAATTCCAACTGGTCCATCAGAAAAGGGCAAGAAAAGATTGGTGAGGAGTAAATGATAACATTTCTTCCACAAGAAATATTTCACTCATTACTCAGTCAAAACATCCACTGGATTGAGGGTATATTCAGTCTAACTTTACAATTGTATGTACCTTGGTTAAACCAGGAAAATTATTTTAAATAAAAATTTTTCCATGGATATAAACTTAAATTTAGATTAGAAATAGAAGGGTTTGCTTCCAGGTAATGGTTTTGAGCTTGACACAGGAGATGCACATATTTCAATAATGCAGTTCACTTTCGGAGAGCTTTCCTTCCCACATCTGTTAGCAGCTATTGCTTTACTTCTATAGAAGGATAAATTGGTAAAGCATGGGCAAGTAACTTCACTCCAGTCACTGCAGAATGATCTGTACAGACCTCAGAAATACCAGTTTCTAATAAACCAGAACAACCCCTCTAAAAAACATTCTGTTTTGACTGAGATTTTTTTAATACAAATTATCACTGGATTCAGTGCTGGATCACTTTAATATAAAATATCACTGGATTCAGTGCTGTATGAACTGATCTTTTACCCCACATCCTGTCATGCTCAACAGGCTGGCTGTTGGTTGAACTGCTTTAGAAAGAGCATGGAAATCCAACAGGGACTGTACAATCTTGTACAGATGTTAAATACGGATCTACCTTTCCCTGAAAAAAATATGTGTAAATATTTTGGATTTCTTCTTTCAAAAGGAAAAAGGAAGCATCAGCACAGTTGCTATCTCAGAGAGCAGAAGAAGATGGCCAACAAAGGCAGAAGTGTATCTGAGGTGACAGAGGAAAGTTTAATGATGATTCTTCTAATAATTCTTTTTCATAATGCACTGCCTTAAATTATAAATAGCTCTATGTAGGCAAAGCAAAGGAACTTCTCTGGTATAAAACATGCATGAAATCAAACTCGATCTTTCCTTCCTTAAACATGTGCAAGAAATTTGGTGGATCTTTTATTTGCAAAGTAGGCATTGGACAGGACCTTCCTTCAGAAAGATGAACCTTATTTCCCATCGTGGTCTATGTGTGGCAGACCTCAGCTGCTACTTTAAAGACACAGCTACACTCCGTTGTTTCTCACAGCTACCTCTCCCTCCATATTTCTTTTAGCCTAGGTAGTTTCTTTTCCATTTGTACTCACCTGCTGAGGCAATGACTTTGTCTGTTGAATTGGTGAGGTCCAAAAGGACTGCAGGAAAAACAGGATGGAGGAGATAAAGGTGGTGCAGCCCTGGGCGCTCAGGTCTTGGACCAGGTTGCTGTTGGAACAGACAGACAGCTTTACAGCCGGCTAATAAAGAGGAGTCTGACTTTGCCAAAGAAATGATGTTTTCTGACACTGCACTGTCTTTACATGGATAAGAGGATCAAAACCACTATGGTTTTACAGAGATCAAATCCTGCAAAGATTTTTTTTTTTTTCTAAAACAGAGTTTGCTCCACAAATTCTGTATGGTAAGATTGAGTTCTGGCTCTATTGAAGCCAGCTTGATGGGAGAAGCTACACTGCAGAAGTTTGAGTCTCCATGCTGACTTGTGTGCTGAGTTCAGAGAAGCAGCACCCTAGGGCTTGGAAAATACCTGCAGTAAAAATATCTCAGCGTTGCATAAAAAAAGTAAATTCATGCAGAAAATTTTGGTTTTGTGGGTGCAAACTTTCTGTCAATAAAGATTTCTGGTGGAGAATTTGCACCAAAAAACTCCTGTGTTCACGCTCAGGGAAGTCAGAGTGTCAAAGCAAGAGGAAAAGATGTCCCTGACAGCCCTTCTTATATGGCAAGTTTATAGTTCTATTACCTTAGGAATGAAAGACAGAAACTGTGTGTGCCTCACAGAGACAACTCAAAATGAAGAAAGGATGCTTTCTTACCAAACTTTGTAACACAGGCTGTGCTTCATCAGCCCAGAAGAGAAAAACAGACTTCTTGTCCAAAGTCATAACTGACAGTGCATCAAGTTGTTGCTTCCGCCACGGGAGTTCCTGGTTCCAAATGGTGTGGCCAGATTTGCCATCTATTACCAGCACCTCAAGGCAGGGGAGAGATAAAGCATTAATGGGTGTCCAGGTGTGGGCATACAGAGAGGCCCCTTGCTGAGGCATGGCCTGTCCTGTTCGTTTTTGTACCTCTGGACACACAATAATGAGTGTCAGCCACAGAAATGGGAAGAGCAAGGAGCAGGGAATCACTGTCCCTCTCTACCCAGCCTCCCTCAATCCTATGCTGCCACTGCCCTCCTTGTCTTCACTTGTTTTACCTTTTTGTTCCCATTCCCAGTCTGTGCTTGCAGCATGAAATCCAGAGTTTGGTCAGCACCGAAGTAACCTGGTACAGGCTGGCTGCAAATTTGGAAAAAGAAATACTCAGCACCATAGCAGAAAAACAGGACATTCAGATTGAGGTAGCACAGTTGCTTTCATCCTCCAGTTCACCTCTTAAAAAGGCAGGATTTGTCATGCTAAATAAGATCTTTCATCCAGTCAGAACTGTTCTGACTGTCAGGAACCATTTGTTTGTCGATCAGAAAAGTGAAAAATGGTCAAGCAGCCCATGGTGCTTGCTAGCCATTCTTCAGAGTTGCCTGTGTACAGGGCATTCCTTGCTGGGCTGTGTCAACATTTGTTTATAACCCCCTAACATGACTCTGTATTATTCTTCCTTGAACATGAGAACATGTACAGTTTTGCTATGGTCATAAAAAATTACCCATCCCCTTCAAAATGCATTGGCAGATTTGACCTCCTGCTGAAAGTGTATTTCCCAGGCTGCCTTAGCTGAGAGAAATGGCTCTTAATATACTCACCATTAATATCAGCCCATAATTCTTTGTTTGTTACTGCTGGCAGTTTTAAAAGCCTTTTTATAACCTTCAGCAGTTTAAATGAAGTCCCCTTTCATCCTCTCCCTCGTGTATGACAACACTGTTACTTGAATATCTCTCATTATTACTGTTTCCAAGACATCTTGCTTGCCTTTGGCTTTCTGAGTCTTATCTCTGTCTTCCATAAATTCACCACAGCTAGACACAAGGTTCTAAATAAGCACAAACAGTTCCTCAAAATTCACAGAATCAGAGATTGTATGGCAAGGCAACATCATCAGAATATGTCCCCTCTCCTCTTGTTTATAACAGATTGCCGTATTTCACCCAATTAACCAAGTATCAGTAGGCTGACTTTGACTAGATCTACCAGCCTTGAGGCTTGCTATGAAAACACAAAGATGAGATGAATTCATCACTTCTTGTGACAGTCAATTCTAATGATTAATCTCACCCAAAGAAACATGTCTGCATTTTCATTTTCTTGAACATGAATGGCTTTTGCTCCAAGGCACTTGTTCTTGCTGTGGCAATATTAAAACGCCTGTTAGCTCCTATTACTTACGTATGCTTATGAACTCACCTCTCAGGCTTCTCTTTGATCATATAAACCCACTGACTTAAATCTTCCATATGAAAGCAGTATTTTTCCAGCCCTCTTCTCCATTTTTTCCCAGCCTTGCTTTTAAAATGTGCATACCAGAATGGCTCCTGAACAGCAATACCACAATACAGCAGTGACTTCACTATTTATATTTAGTATACCAAACAATATCATTGCTTTACAGACACATTTTGCAACCAGAACCAATGCTTTCAAGGCAGTATTGTGGAACACTGTTACAGCTTGAAAGCTCTTCAGTAGCAAAAGGAAGTAGTAGGTAGTTCTATCCTATGGACACAAACTTAAAGCCTCTCCTAAGGTGCCCCTTCTCGTGTCACTTGTGGGTTACCGTTAGCAGCAGATCCCACAAACTGAATGCAGACAGACATAAGTACCTTAGATGCTACCAATCAACTGAAAAATCCCCTGGGCACTTTCTTAAATGAACCAGAAGGCTAGTAATTATTCCTGCCCAACAGTAATCCCCACAATAACCCGCTATTAATCCTCTCTCATCTGAAACATCCATTTACAACACAATTTTCAACTGCTTACTCAATTTCATGGTCTCTGAACTTCACCCTTGTTTTATGACTACTGATTCTCCTTTATGGTTTTCCAGGGATCCAGGGATCTTGTCAAAAGCTATCAGGAAGTGCAGCACATCTGCAGCAGTCAGGTTATTTTCCTCAGAGACTGTTCCTGAAGGGCTGGACTCAGTCTGCCCAGCTGGCGTGGTGGGTTTGAGGAATGTTACCCAGGAAAAAGGGAGCTCTCAGCTAGCTTTGTAAGCTTTGTCTGATGAGGAACTGGGTTTCAGTCTGTTTGACTCTGTGGTGATACCCTTGAACTGAATTTGACCCCCAGCCTGTGTCGCTTAAGCAGAACTTCTCTAAGTCCTAAAAAAACCAAAACAAACTCCTAAATAAATGCTGGCCACAATATATTTAGTCTACCAGATTTCATCTCTCAACTCTGAAAAAAACTGTCAGTCCAAGACTTTAGGACAGTGGCCTTGAACAAGAAGTGCTTTCATAATTTTTCAATGCCTATCTGGAAGCTCCTGTGAGCAAGTTGCACTCTGTCAGAAAAAACAGGTCTGGAGTGCAGCAACCTGTAATACTAGTTGCCCAGAGAGGTTGGAGGATGGAGTCTCTATCCTTGGATATATATATAAAACCTGAGCAAAAACAAAAACCAAAAAACCAGGCCTGAGCAACTTGCTCTAGTTGAGCCTGCTTGAGCAGGTAGGTTAGACAAGCCAATCTCCAGAGGTGCTTTCCAACCTCACCCATACTGCATTTCTGTGAATGAAACAGGCAAAGCAGTTTTCAACCCTTCTTGATTTGAATCTATATAAATTTTCCAGTTTACTAGTGGGTCCATTTAGAAATTTCTTGTGTATAACTGATTTTACAGCATGTATAAACGGGCTTTGCTTAGTCAGTATACACTTATCCTTTAGTTTACCCTAGGCATATAATTTTCCTGGACTGTGCACAACTGCCCTTTGCAAATATTTAACATTGAGTCAGCTGAAATTGCTGGTTATTATCAACGCATGAGATCTTGAAAATTACTTATTTTCCATGTGTGAAATTAGAGGATGTGCAGTATTATTTTAAGGTTTACATTTAACATAGATGGTGTGCTGACTGCCATCAGGGTGCTCATTTTTGGCTTTCGAGGAACATTAAGATCTGTGGGCCATACTCAGACACCTTCTCTAAATACTTAACATCACTAATGCACCTGTTCCTCTCCACTGAGCTGGCAAGTGGCAGCCCCAGACAACATATGGTCTGAATCACACACCAGTATCCCCTGAGTTCCAAGGCCACAACATTCCCATGACATCAGTGCTGAATACCTGAATCAAGTGCCTTATTTGTAATCACTCACAAGCACATAGCTCAGGTTTCCAGCCTTCTGTTCCTTGCTCCCCCTGCTCTCCTCACTTGCTCAGCTATGCATCTGCACACCTTCAGTTCTTACATTACTCTGCAGACTTGGAGAATTCCTCTCAATTGCTTTCTAAGGAGCACGTGTGCTTGTAAGTGAAAGGTGGGAAATGGTACAGAAAGAAATAAGACAGAAAATTGTTGCCAGTATGTAACCTGATGATGTTTTGCAGTTCCAGGGTCCAGCGGGGCTCTAGGTCCTCTCCACGCAGTAAGATCAAGCCCTCTTTGGTTGTGATGAGCAGGTTGCTGCAGTTTGTGTCAGGTGTCTTCATTGTCTGCAGGAAGTCAACACCACCACTGGGACAAATGAAAAGCAAAGAGGGGATTCTGAGGCTTGTATCTGCACATCTCAGCACTAATTGCCTGTCCTCATGGCAATTCATCCTACCTAAAATTTGCACTATTCTTGGAAAAGCTCATCTTTTCCTCATTGATGGAGCTTATCTTCCTTTGGAGGTTCCTCAGTTAAGTGGGCTAAATTCAGGTGTGGGGTATTCTGAACATCTTGAGTTAGTATAAAAAGCATGGAGTTTTTGAGTTCACATTTGTCCCCTCCCTTTATTTTTATCCAGGCTGACCCTGACCACAACTTGATATTAAAGAAGCTGATGAGAAATCCAGGCCCACAATGCTGTACACAGACTAAGCTTCCCAAAGGGACTCCATTACCTGTGAACACCTGTTTTGTTTTTTTTTTTCTTCATGTATTTATAGGGGGTGGAAGGAAGATAGAAACAAGGAGAAGGCAAAGCAAAGGACTCCCTTTTATCACACTCTGCACTTGTTTTGCTAGGACAACCACAGGACATGGAGGAAACAATGGGTTCCCCAGAGAACTGTTATCAACTGGACAACGAAAAGGACAGTACTGAAGTAGAACATATAATCTGTAGGAGTACTAAGATGTACATACCCTCCCATTCCTCTCCCAACAGAAGCAAGATGAGAAGTCCATCTCCTACCTGTAAATGTCAATGAGCTCTGACAGATTGACAGATCTGCGCTTTTCCCACTCTGGCTCCTCCTGCTCTAGCACTGCAAGAAAGCGGTCCCGGTTTCTGGCTTGAGTAAAGATATCCCTTAGGGCAACTGCTTGAACATTACCTGCCAGGAAGATTAAAGATGAAGAGTCCTGCCTGCAAAAGCTAACTCCCTAGTAGCATGAGGGGTCCTTGGGATCACTGCAGCTCTGGTAGAAGGCAAAAAAATGTCTAGAGATGGAACTTCCCTGGCATGATGTGCCTTTGGGAATCTCCAAGGTATTCCAGGCTAGCAAGCAGTAGTGCTCTGGCACTTTTCCACACTGTGGCAGTGAGATTTGTTTCCATGCCCTCTACTTCTACATTTTACAGAAGGTGGCATAGTAGAAATATCCCAAGGACATGCTGGGCCATTTTAGTTAAACTGAATGTTATCTCAGTAAGGTGAAGTGAATGTACCAAAACCAAACAGAATGTAGATGGCTCCCCGGCTGGTGATATGAACTTGAGGGCCAATCACTTTTCCTTCTCCATTGGTGCTGTACTTCACAGGCCCACCCAGTGCAGTCCCAGTCTTTCCTGACACCAAGACAAAAAACATTTCAGGCTGCAAAGAGAGAGATGTAGACTTTTAGCAGTGCTTTCATGAATGCATGCTCCCAGAATCTTCCCTGGCCCCCAGATGAAGCTCCATTGCTCCTTTGCCCCACAGCAAGCAAGGTCTAGCTAGTGGTCCCTTCTTTCTCAGCTTGGCTTCCTGGGTATCTTACATTCATGCTTGACTGCAAATGCATTGAAGATAGAAGGGACATTAAAAATCTGAATCCCTCTAACAATATTGATGCTAGAATTCTGGCAAGGGATGAACATAGAAGAAATCTGCATATGAATTAACCATACAAGTATTTCCTTTAGGATAAGCTGAATGGTCCTTTCTTCAGAGACCTATCTCAACACAGCTCCCTACACTGCTGCTGAACACTTACTTCAAGCCTTCACTGAATAGAAACAGAAAATGCGGAAGACTCAGACAGGGGTAAATAGTGACCCTTCTGTTCATTCCCAGCTGACAAGAAATGCAGGGAGTCTCACTGCCCTGACCTACTGAAAAAAAAAAAAAAAAAAAAAAAAAGGGTGCTTTTCAGGGAAATCTAAGGGAATGAAAATTAGGGGCTCTTGCAGCTCCTATTACAGCCCTTCTGCATCAGGCTTCCTGTCCTTCCTCTAGATAGTCAAGGTTCTTCGAAATCTTGAGCTGGGATATGCTGTACCTGTGTCTCTTTGAGAGCCAGAACAACAATATCCCTAATTCCATCTCCATCTACATCTGGAAGAGTTGCAGCTGGTGCAGCCAGGATCCCACTTGAAAGGTGAATGGAGTTCAGCGTCCAGATGGTCTTGCCTGCAGGAAGAACACGATAAAACAGATCTGCAGCACCTGGGGAACCAGCAGGCATCCACAGAAGGTTTCACAAAACCTTCTTGAAGGAGGGAGCAAGAGAAGTTGTTTCTCCCATTCTCTGAGAAAAGACAAGCCTACAAACTGGGTCCAGCTGCAGTAGGAAGCAAAGTTCTTCCCTCAGCATTTCTTCAGATTGTGTTTGAGTCACAGCTCAAGTCTTGCTGTGATTCCTTCTTAGCATCTCTCTATAAAGACCTGGGCCCAAAACAATTCCTGAAATAGCAGAGACTATTTTAGATTCACTCTTGGAACAAGAACCTAAATGAGCGTTGCTCTGCAGGACAGCAGTTGTTTTCCTCAGCCAGCAGTAAAGCCTGTAGGTAGATGCCAGGAAAGGGAACAGATGGGCAGTCCTGATATTCAAAGTGCAAATCTGCTTCTCAGTTAAATTCCCAGTAGCAAATAGCCACTCCAGCATGGCATGCTTGTTCCACCTCAGGGCGAAAGCATGTTAGCAGACATGATGTCAAATGGTTCAGCAGTCCAGCATGGACCCAGCTGGAAACTCAGCAAAATCTCATTTGAAAATTATTAAACACCCAAAAAAGACAAAATGAAATTCAGTGCTTTTACCTTCCTATGATTCTTTTGCCAGCACTTCTGCTTTTTCAGTCAGAGTTTAAAAAATTATTTGCTGTTGCTGCTGAGTAGAACAGCATTTTCCCCTGCATGACAAAGGAACCCAAAGGCCAGACCTGCAAAGACTCGCACATATGAGTAATACTACTACTGCTGGTAAAGGAGGCAGCCTATGGTCCTCACCATGCAAACACTGTGCAAGTAATCTGGTCTCTAAAAGCATTTGAAAAGTAAGCACTTCTGCTCACTGACTGGATGTATCACGTAAACCCAAGGTTTCTTGTATGTCTCCATTCTCAGTTCTGATTCCAAAAACATCCCTGTACCTATCTATTAATATTTCTGCCAGTGAATGAATATGGTAGAACAAAGAGCAATCAGAGAATGAAGTGATGATCATGTGATAAAAAATGCAATATTCATTGGCATCAATTCTTCTATGGACCTAATTTCTCTGGAAAGTTTTATGTCTGTAGCAAATGTCCTTATATAACTTCTCTGACAATGGTGTTCAGATTTTCAGTGCTGTAAGGTTGTTGCTGAGTTCTATTAACAGCTTAGTTGTTGAGTTCTATTAACAGCTCAGTGTTGATGAGAACAGACCTTACATATTCTTTATGCCATGGAAATGTTACAGGGTAAGACTAACACTGACACATTCTGAGATGGTAGGATAAAGATACTGTCACAGAGCAGCAATGGTTTGGATTGTCTTATCCTGTGTAAGTAGAAACTCGTTAATGTTTTGATGCCTTCCTCTGTGTCACTAGATTACCATGAAGAGCCAGCACTGAATCATTAATGCTTATTAGTCCTTTAAAGAAAACAAAATAGCAGTAGCATATTTCTAATATGCTGGTAGTTGACTTTACCTGTGGAGGCACTGAGAAGGCTGAGGAATTTTGATGTTCCTGTAACAAGGCAGACTGGCTCTGCAGGTACCCCCAGCGATAGCCCTCTGCACTGCACACTCCGAGTCTCCTCTGGAAGCTGGATGGACCACAAAACGCTGCCATTCATACCAGAAAGGGCCACCACGGTTACAGAGGGCCTAGAGACACCTGGAAGAGGCAGGAAAGAGAGAGTGAAATCCCTTGGTATCAAAGGCCATGTCCATGCTGCCTCTAGCCTTTGAGCTTGAGTCCCAGTTCTAGCTCCTAGAGCTGAGTGGCTCAAGCCGGCCACATCCACATTGCCTGAAAGTAAAGGTCAAATCCTACCCTGTGGCTAAGTCTCTCTGCCTGCAGAGCCTAAAAGTGATCTCCAGACAAACCGGGTCATCAGCCAACAAACCAGACAATCATGGAGGTTGGACTTGAGCTCACAGAATGAAATGGTGTCAGCGGGACACAGAGGATCCAAGATCCTGGAGACAACCTGCTCAGTTGTGAAGACTTCCTGGTGTGAAATGTGCTGCTGTCAAATCAGACTGATCTTTCTGATCCCCTATCCCTGAAGACAATGTCTAGCACCAAGGGGAAACCTTAAATTACTCCCAAGACAGATGCAACCTCATGTGAAAGTCCTGTGTTGTCTGTAATTCTGAAGCAGCAGCAGGTGATTGGCAATCTGAGAGCTTTTTCCTTAGTTTTACAAATTAGTTTTATTATTGTGAAAAACAGACTGAATTTAACCAATTGGTATAACTCAGGAGTCTTTTCCTAATTCACCGGTCAGCACAAACTAATTGTAAAAAAACCCCCAAAAAGTGCTCTATGCTGTTTCAATTGGCTGTTGGCTCTAGTTCCAAATGTGAGCAACTTTTAGCTCAGCCTGCCCTCAGGCATAATAGTGGTTACTGTAATCTCCACCCAGTATGCTAATATCACAAATTAAGATGAATTTTCATACATTTCAGAACAACACTCCCAGCTGACCCCTGTTTTACTAGCAAAACAACACATGACCCAACTACACAAATGGCTTATCTGGGCCACTGGCTAAAAGCAAGTCTGAACTCACTCTGTAAATCAAACTCACTCTCTTTTTAAACGGAAAATCATGTGTCTTATGATAAGAGGCTGCCCCAGCCCAAGTTCTCTTCACTGGGTTGGCAGAGACCAAGAACTAACTCCTGAATGCAGCTTACAGCTGTTGTTTGTACAAGTTGGAGAAACAACTAACAATGTCAATAGCTTACTCCATGAGGTATCTATATCCCAAGATTTTCTCTGCTTGACACTGTGTGAATGCTCTGAGCACAAGACAGAGGAGGACTTATGTCCAGCTATGTGGGTTTAGGATTGTGATGTGCTTTAACATCTGCTTTTTTTCTTTCAGCATAGTTGTAGCCCAGGATGCTGCTAGGCATGACTAGTTCCATTCAAGGCATGCTGAAACTGTATAGGTGTTTGCGATGAAAGATAAATACAATGCAACAGCAAAATACAAAACACAGGGACAACCTCTACAAACTGAATGAAGCCTTTACATCAACAGTATTCCCTCTCTCACTTTCTTTTTTAACTTAGTCTACAGTTTTCTCTCTGCTCATAGGTTTCTTTCTATAAGACTTGCTGTGAAATACCAAGGCCCTTGCTTGGGCAATGGAGAAGCAGCATTTTCCTTACCTCTAACTATATTTTCATTACCCTACTCTTTGAAGAGCCAAGGCGTTTTGCTCCCACCAGAGTTCTCTTCAGGCTGTGCTTGTTCCCTGAATATGTCTCTGACACTGAACAAGATTCATGTAACCTCAAGTAATGCCAGACTGCCAGCAGGCAGCTGGGAACCTTCAGGACTTCAGAAGCCCAGTGGAATAGGATGCCACCAGACTTGGCAGCCCCTGTGGCCAGTGGCTAGCATCAACAGGCTGCTGCTGTTACCTGAGAGGTGTGAAGATTAACAGAGAAAGCAAAAGTAGCCAGTAGGACGAAGCAGGGTAGTGCCCACTAAATAGCCAGGCACAGTAGATTCACAACCATCATCCAGCCCACTATCTGTGAATTAACAATGACTTGGAGCCTGGCAAATACATGGAGTCACCCGGAACAAAATGCAGCAAGCTGAGGGTGCTTTCTGCAACACTGACCTACAGCTAATCTAGAAAAATCCATAATGCTCCTTGTTGGCAATCAATCTGGTTCAGAAGAACCAGAGCACTCCAACAGTCAGATCTACCATCACTGTTCTTGTCACCAGCTGCCCTTGGTAATGACCAGGACACTGGACCACAGATCAGGAAAGAGTCAAGACTCTACCACTGAATCTGATTTGTGACCTTCATCAAGCCACTTCCCTTCTCTGTGCTTCCACCTCTGCACCTGTAAAATGGAGGTAGTTAGATTGAGCTCTTTTGTAAAGGGCTCTGAGAGATAATAAGGGGCAGCGGGGGGAACACTACCTTATTTTCAGTTACTATTTGTAGAGCAGTGCTTTCTGATCGCTTTGTCTCTGCCCCCACACCAAGTGTGCACAAATACAGGACAAAGAGATGGTCTTGCTCCAAGATGAGATAAGGGGAAGTAGATGACATTCACCCAGCAGGTACGGGAGCACAGGCTTGCAATGAAAATTATAAGCAGCATGACAAAGCACAGGCACAAAACATCAGCCATTTTCAAGACTTCTGCAAAAAGCAATGCAGTGGATTTGCAGTGGCAGGAACTCTTCTTATGCATAAGACAAACATGCAAAGATCCACACTGATAAGTACAGAAAGAGGAATGGAAAGGAGCTGCAGTGCTTACCCATGACACTAGCATTCATCAAGGCAGTGAAGACAACGAGGATGTCAGGGAGCCCATCACCGTTCACATCACACAGCTCCAAGGGGGATAATACACCACCTGTAACAGTCACAGAGAATCACCACACTGTTGTCAAAAAGGCCACCCAGTCCATTTTCCACACTGAGAAAGGAGCACTGGCCCAGAAAAGAGACTCAAGGACAGCCAAGCCTCATAGAGTCTGCTAGGGAACCACCAATACCAGGCAGCTCACACCACAAGATCTTTTATTGCATGAAAAGGCAGAAATATAACATCTGGGTCAAAGAAAGGAAAGAGAAAAATGAAGGAGCTAAGAAAAAGATTTCTGCTTCTCATTTCACTTTCTGAGGCGGTGTGGGAACCATGTATCTTATGAATGGCTTAGATTTGGAAGCCAGGGGCAGAAAGCAAGGACAGAGAGACATATCTAGACCTGGCAAAAATTATTCCACAAACCACTGTTACTTTATTGCAGAAGTCAGAACTGGAGATACTTTAGAAATGTTACCAGTAGCCTGTATAGAATGACAAAAAATCCCTAATGTTGATTTACAGATTCAAGAAGGACAATAATACAAAAGAAATAAGGTTAGTTATGCCAGTTAGAAGACACAGAGACTTCTATCCCTCTCCTCTTGAGCACACCAACACACTTCATTGTGGAGATGCTGAAACCCAGGAGGTAGAGAGGGAGGCACTATGTTTTAAAGTGGGCTGGGCCACCTCTATCTGGAACTGAGACCACCATCCAGACAAAAAGGCAGGATGGAAGAGTCAAAATTATTTTTGGTGTTGACAGAAACAAGATTTTATGGCAGTTATCTACTGATGTCAGATTTCACAGGCCTCAGACTGAAGAGTGAGCAGGACACAACCACCTATTACCTCAGAGCAACTGCAGTGGTGAGCAAGGGCCTCTGCTCTAACCTGGGTCTCCCAGATAGGTCTCTCCCACTGATGCCCAGCCTAAGAGCTGCCACCTCCCCCATGCCAAATGCTGTTCCTGGGGCTTTCTCACCTGCTCCCTGACCTAGGTTGCGGTTCCAGGTGTTATGCAAGTCTCTAGGGGGACAGGGGATTAGAAATGCGCACACCAACACAAGAATCATCGAGATCACCACAGTGAGCAAAAAGATGGCTGTGCGTAGGTATGGCATAAGGGAGGGAGCAGCCTTCTGCTCCAAACTCCCAGCCGTCTCTGCAGGATAACCCTCTGGCGTGCTCTCTGACGTGTGCTGCTTTGTCATCCCAACCTCCACATCAGAGTCAGGATCCTGCACCTCCTCGGGGGGGCTCTTCCCATTCTTGACCCCCCCATTCTTCTGGATGTTGAGTACCAGGTCATCTTCACTTTCATCACTATCGGCCTGAGTAAGGGGATCATATTCCCCAAGGTCCGGGCTCTTCTTTCCTAGGGAAAGAGATGGAGAGAGACAATAAAGCCTGAATTCATAACTTCTGCAGGATCTCAGTGGAGAAAAGGCTGCAGTGGAGAGGGATACAGAAGGGATGACAGCACAGTCTGCATTTTGCATGGATCCAAGTGAGAGGTGTAAGAGAAAAGCCAGGGTCTGCCCATGTTTCAGAGCAGCAGCTGCAGAAGAAAAGATGCCAACAGTTTTATTTCCCCAAGATAAAGGTGTATATACATCTACATACACACATGTATGTATATACATATGGAATTCCGGCTTGATTTAATTCTAATAGCTTTCCTGTTTGGTAATGAGACACACTGACCTGAAGTCATGCTTAACACTCTAAGTACCTAAACTACAACACAAACTTGACTTTAGACTCTGACCTCCTCTGGTATTTGCCTACCTCTAATTCTGACACAGCCCCTCTTCACTTGTAGTCTGTGTTCTCTGAGGGGGCTTCCCTCTGCAAGTTATTTTTCCCCTCCTGTCTGGTCCAAGTAGCATTGCTGCTTTCTAGTATGCCAGATCTGCTGTCCTGCTTCAAGAGGGATATAAGGGATAGAGTGCTACAGTGCTGTGCACAGTTTCTCTACAATGCTCGTAGAAATGGGTACTGACTCCCTGAAGGTGAGGGCAAAGCGATTCTGCCCTTTTGGGCCAGTAATTTGCTGGTGTCTGAATGGATCAGGGATGAACCCTCTAAGACACTGCCTTCTCTGCATGGCTCAGCACTGCAAGAGGGAGTGCTCCAGCCCCTGCAGTAGGAAACTGCAGTGGTCCTACTCTTCCTGCTCCCAACAGAGCCACCACCACCTTGTGCTTTGCCTTGCCAAGATAGGTAATAGTACTGATGTCTTCAGGTGGTGGTACAGGAAAGTAGCTTAGCTTTAGGTGTCTCACCCACAGATGCCTGGCATATGGACGACTTCTGCCCAAGCCCTAGACAGCCTCAGGAAGTGTGATAAGGCAAGTGCAGAGCCTGGTCACACACACTGGCGTAAGGCCAGGGCCATCTGTTTATGGGTGCAGGCAAGATCACGCAGACTAACTGCCCTGAGCTACGAGTGAAGGATCACGTCTCAGGGAGCTGCCCTGCACTACCAGACTGGGCAAAGAGCCATGGCCACTGCTCTGATAATTGCTGGGGCTCAGTCTGCTTCACTCTCTCTCCTATTCCAAGGTGGGACTTTGCTATTCCAGATATCTGCCTCATTTCCCTTTGTCTAAAGCTGACCCGAGACAGGAGCCAACCTGTGCCCGAAGATTTTTGAAAAGATACATGCAAGACATAAACAACAAGCAAAAATACGCAAGCTGTAACCACTCTCAGACAATAAGATGACAGGAAGGCTTTACAGAGCAGAAATCTAAGGGCTTTCATGATTATGCTTCCTGCATAAGATAATATACCTTACTTCTATTTTTCCTTCTAAAGGCAGACTCACAGTTACAGACATACTGTTCTGTCTAGTTAGTGCAACACACTGATTTTGCATCACCTAGATCTATTTTGCAGCATGTGCATCTCTTTTCTTTCTTATTTCTCACCCCACAAAAGGATTTCAGTTCCCCTTCCTGTACCACTTATAAATGGTATTCATTTATAAGGCCAAAATGCCCTACATTAAGCGAAGCAGCCAGGACAACCCACCCACACTGAAGAGAGGGAAATAAAGATACCCAACAAGATCCCATATCTAAATCAGACCCTCACTTTCTGAAATAGGGGCTTCTATAAAAAAATCATATCAAATAAATCTGGTGCACAGCCACACTCTAAAAAGCAGTTCCCTGTGGAGGTAGAGCACTAAGCTAAAAGATACTACATTCCTATGGGATGGTCTGTTATATCCCTGTGAGATACTGCATGACTTCACATAGATATGCCTTAAACATGTGTTCAAAGTGTGGGCTTTTCAGGAAGTCTTGATAATGTTGGCTCCGTCCTGTGAGCAGCACAGAAGGCCACTGACCTGGGTGGCACACAGCTCTCTGCTCAGAGACTGCAGTGACAGCAGAGCGTGAATTTCCCAGATGTTTATACATTAGGTTGTGCTGACAAGTTGCTGAAAGAGTACTCAGCAAAACCAAGAAATTCCAGAGAGGACTCGCTGGCAAGGTATTTGCAGCTTCCCGCTACAGATCCAGATGTACCAGTTCAAGCCAGGTCAGAGTGGTATGAAAAACAAATGCTGCTGGCCCAAGAGCACATGGTATTTAGCCTGGGAAGTCAAAGTCGGACAGTTATGTTAACTAGACTGTTCCCAGTGTTGGAAACTGTTGCACTTTCAGTAAAACAACACAACAAAATATTTGCACTTCAGATTTACTGTGATTTGTTTAATTATTTTAAATCCAGTCAACCCAAAAGACTGAAACCTGCTGCTCATCCTTGGGGCAACTAAAGTATTGATAGGGATGAGCTTTATCTGGAACAGTTTTGTTCTGAAACTCTAGGAGACAGAAAGGACCTTGAAACTATGGCTCACCCACTCCTTCAACTGGCAAGGATTGAGATGTTGGCAACATTGACAGTGGTGTCAACCACAGACAATCTGTAACAGGAACACTTTTCCTGCTGAGAACCACTGATCAGAGGCTAGAAAAAAAACTACTACACAGTAATGACTTAGAACTTTGGGTGATCTACATATGAAAGGATCTATTGAGTTATATAAGAGACAGAAAGCAGAGAGCTGCGCAGCCTTATTCCATATCTAAGCCTGACTAGGAACCAGAAACTGGCATTCCTTCTCCCTGTCTTTCCTCAAAGGGTTAGCTGGCACTCTCACAAGGCACAGCCAGTCAGTAAGGTCAGGCATAAAATGGCCTGCTGACTTTTAAGCTTTCCTTTTGGAAGACACTGCCCTTTAGCAATGACTGTTGGAGCACCCACCTAGCATACAGAGAACCCAATCACATATCTAACTTCAGAGGATTCAAATGCACATCTGCTGTTTGGAGAGAGCCCTTACAATCCATCTGTAAGTGTCTTGCGAATGTGTCTGGAGGGCTGTAAAGGACATGCTCAGCCCAGTCTCCTGAGGCTGTTCTGTGGTGCAGTGAATATGTAACTCATGATTCACCTGGCTGGAGACAGAAGAAGGAACATGACTCTTCATCTGAATTTTAGGTCACTTGCTGTGGGAAGGAGGGCTACCACACCTGCCTTCCACTAATCTATCCCAAACGATTTTTCAATAGAAAAGCATAAATAAACAGCAGTAAAGAATGTGTAGAAACAAGGTCAGTCTCACACCATTTAGAGAATTATGATTTATTGAGAAATGCTTCAGAAGTTAAATTCTTTCCGTTCTGGTCAACAACAAGGCTCAGGCTGAAGGAAGACAGTTTGTGTATCAAGAGAAAGCTAAGACTGCCTCTGTTGCAAGTGACCAGCTGTTAGAAAAGCCAATACTCCCATGCAGTTTTCAGCTTTTCATAGTGGAAGTAGAAATGTTAAGACCTGAGTTGGCCTCTTGGTCAAACTCTCACCTTATCTCCCGAAACAATAATCACTGTGTAACCTTCAAGATAAATTAGTCACTGTGCTTTTATAAGTGCTTTTTTTCTTTATAACAGACTCCAGATCTTCCTTGAGCAGTTCTCTGGCCTTATGTATAACACATCTGTATAACTAACATCTTGCTATCTTTTGCATAGCATCCACTTTACAGGGACAGATTTCATATCAGCAAAGTCAGTTTCTCTGCTGCTCTGTGTTCTCTCCTACAGATACAGTAAATAAACTGCTTCTGTACTAACCTGCTCTAAACTGTGTTCTGTTTTGTTCCATAGCACTAGTGATAAAAGACAGGTTTCCAGTCAGTGGCCAGTGGTTTACAATCAATGTGAGGAACTGTTGCTCATGGTGTGTGTGGCTAAGTTACTGGTTTTGTCACCCTGCATTTTCTTTGCAGACACTAGAAGAAAAAGCAAATACTGAAGAGGGAGAAAAGCAAGAAAATGCCCCACACTGACTTTCAAGGATGACTGAACTCTAAACTGCACTATATGACTTTGAAAATCCCTTTTGCATTTGCCTAATAAATTTTGCATGCTTTTTGAGAGACTGCTCTTGCTCAATGAAATACTCATTTCTAGTGCTGAAGGCTTGAAATATATTAATTGTAATCCTTTTTTTTTTTCCCTGTTTTTGGCTTACTGGAAAGGTTTTTCTTTGCACTCACTTTGGAATGAGAAGAGCAGATCTTGGATTTCAGATGAGTACAATTTTCTGTTCATTATTCTAATGATGATACACTGGTTCCAGTATCCTTTGTACTCACTTCACATTCTGTTATTTTTCTTTTTTTTTTTTTCTCCCCAGCTAGCAGTTGGCAAGGTACAGCAGACATATCTCTAAGCCCATAGGGAGAGAAGTTGCCACATATCAGTGGAATTAATTTAATGTGATGCAGCATATAAACAGCTATAACAATAGGCTTTCTGCTTCCTCACTGCTGTTGGAAGCTGCATTTTTCAAGAGTTAAACACAAAAAACAAGGTATGATATATGCAATTTAACCTAAGGTCTGATGCAAGAACTGTTTTCTTAACTGCAGTTACAAGGCCTGTTCTCTTTCCCAGGTTAGTTTCCCTCCAAACAACAGATATAAGACAGATCACACTGGTTCCAGAGGTCCCAGAAAAGATCTGGACTGGTAACTGTACAGTTCCCTAGTGGTAACACAACAGTACATACACTTACACACACACGCACCCGTTCACACTTTTCCTAAATAAACTTCATGCAAAATGTATTCCTTCCCATTTAGACAAACATGTATAATGAGGAAGAAACTGATTTGCAAACAAAAGTTCTTTGAATGAGATCTTATCAGGCACTGCATAAACTAGAAAACAATGACTTCTGGTATGGGTTACTGCAAGCTGTCACGAAGGGCCCTGAAGACATTATTGTGGTCTTCATGGACCAATGGAGGAAGAAAGCATGACCTGCCCCTTCAGTGCAGCTTCCCAAACTGAGGCACTGCAGAACCATAGTGGTGCATGGTGCTGGGGAGGAGCCCTCCCCCAGCAGCACACAGCTTGGCCCTGTGTCTGTCCCAAAGGCAAGACATGGTCAGGAGAAGTAATGAGGCACTTTCCCATTAGGTTAATGCAGCCAGGTGCATTGGCACCATCTCCAATCCGCTCTCAATATCTGGTTTAACAACATATTTTTCCCTTTCAAACTCACTTAAAAGAATGGTTGTTGAAGTACTGCTCACTGCCTTATCTTTGAAAGATCCGGTTTCCCAACACAATAGTCACTTATGTTTGAATATCCTTTCATCTCGCTGAAGATACCTGGCTGAAAGGTATGCAGAGGCAGTCGGCAGACATGAAACATTTACCTGGGTAACTGTAATGGCACTTACCGAACTCCTGGCCTGGCTTTTGGAGGTGAAAGCCAGCAGGAGTGGATCAGAAAAGGACTAGTGCTTTCTCGCGGTGGTGGCAGCTGTCTTGAGCCCTGTGCGGTCTGCGGTACCCGGCGCCCCCTCCCACGCGTTCCCGACGCGGCTCCTCAAAGGGCCGCGGCCTGGCCCCGGCCTCTGGCCTCCACACACGACGTCCCCGGAGCCCCGAGGGACTACCCTGTCTGTCGCAGCCCTCCCTCCGCCAAAGGGACACGAGCAGAGGCCGCCAACCCCTCCGCACCGCCTGCGCTTCCAAGGCGGCTGGACCTGCCCCTTCACTCCAGCGCCGGGCCTCGCCTCACATCACCGCATCACCACGGCAACGCACCCACCGTCCCCAGGCAGCTGCCACCGCGCCTCCCCGCCGCCGGGAGCAGGCCCAGATGTGGCTGACCCGACCCGACCCGGCCCGGCCCGGCCTGGCCTGGCCTGGCCTGGCCCAGCTCGGCTTGTCTCGGCGCAGGCCGGTGCTCCCTCTTTCCCGCGGGTGCGAACCCCTTACCCGGCAGCTTCAGCGCCCGGGACAGCACCGTAGCCATGCTGGAGAGGCGCAGTCCGCACGCGCACCAGCCCTCCCTCTCCACGCCTTCCCGCGGCCTGCTGGGAGCTGTAGTTCTGTTGCGTGCGAGGCCGCTCCCTCCCAGTCATCCCAGCTCCCTCAGCCCCTAGCCTGTCCGGGGCATCGCGTCCCTCCTCCGTGGGGATGAAGGAGAAGGGGGGCGGGGGCAGCCGGGGGTCCCTGTCATGGGGAGCTGCAGGTGAGAGCTGCTCGGTGGGCTGCTGGGGGAGGTGGGATGGGAGTAGGCCAGTGGACCCTGAGGGCCTTTCTCCGTGAGGCTGTCCCGGGTGGGATGGCACCCCGGCCTTCACCTGGGTGGTGCAGCTGCCCGCCTGGCCCCAACTTCAGATTCCCACTGAAACCGAAGCTCTTCACTGATTCCGTCACCTTTGGTTTTCTCCCTTTTGTTTTACAGGGGCAGAGACCCGCAAGGCCCTGTGGGCTGGTGGCAGCAAGCTGTGACTAAGGACAGTCCGGATTTCTACAGCCTGCACCACTGTGCTGGGCACAGACACATGCAAAAATACACTTGTCCTAAGTGGTTTACGCAGAAAGTGCCAGTCCTTGCTATAAATCCATGCTTTCATTCTTGGGAAGTTTTCTGTTGGAAGAAATCTTGTTGATTTTGTTTTGTTTTGCAATGTTGTTTGGTTTAGTTGGGTTTTTTTGCTTAATTACAAAAGACTACCAGGGCGTTTTCCAAAGTTGTCCTCAATCTTCACCACAGCATTTTGAGGTAAGCGAACAAGTGAACTCTCCCCACAGTGGGGAAATTGAGCAAGGAGGGTTTTGTGGCTTCCCGAAGGCACAAGGCTCCAGCTTCCTCATTCCTAGGCCCATGCACAGAAGACCACCTAACACCACCACTTTTTCAAGTTATGATTTGTGTGTGAACTCTCAAGGCTGACTTCTTTGTCACAGAACAAGAGAAAGGAGTATTGGCTGAATACATAAAAGGAGAATCTGTTTGACTAAACAGTACATCATGGTTCCTCAGCATCTGCTGTTTCAGGCACCTTTTGTGCAAATAATGTACTTACCCTTTCCTTCACTTTTTGATTTAAGAGCAATGACAATCCTGTATCTGTGTAAATATTTACAGGAGAGAGCCTGGATGCTTTTCAAGTCTCAGTTAGCAAAGCCTGTGATACACAGGGACAAGAGCTGTCCAGCAGAGCAACTCTTTCTAAGAAAATCCTTCTGGCACTAATTAGAGCTGGGAGCAAAGGTACGGCAGAAAAAAGACAGCAGGAGGAACTGGAAAATGTGGTTTCCTCATTCATTTGTGATCTTCTAACATCTGGAAAACATACACTCACACTGCAAGAGCCCATAGCTTACAATGCTTGTACGTTTGCAGTACAGCATAACCTACTCTTAATTTCATGCATCCCACAAAAACATCTTTCCTCAAGCCCTGAGATATCTTCCAAGGCTAATGGATAGCAAGGTCAAGTGATTTGTGGTAAAAACTGATGCTTTTGAAGAACATAAGACTAAGCAAAGTGTTCAGACGGTGTAATGATTTGCAAAGCATGAGTAATGAAGTTTTGCTTCTTTACATTGTGAATGTAAGCTGATTTGCATATAAATTGGACCTGTCAAGTGTATTAATATCAATCAAATAGCTGTGAAAATAAAACTGAAGTTGCAAATAAATCATTCATTCAATGAATGTTGCTGTTCTCTTTTTTTTTTTTTTTTTTCCAAAGCTGTTTGAAAAAGTCAGATGCTGAAAAATTGGATACTTGAGGTTAAGTTTGGAAGTCTAAGAGCTTTGGATTGATGATGTTTAAAAAAACGTTACAAGCCAAAAAGCATGAAATACAGAGCCATCAGTCCCTCATCAGTTAAAAAAACCCAACCCTGTGCAAATGCCCTCTCTGCCCACACTGGCATCTGCTGTCCTGTGTCAGGTGAAGACCTTGCCTAAGGTGAATCTGCTGTACCCTGCTGGATGCCTGATTTCTGACCTGACCCTTCAAAATGCTGGTGTGTTGGAGTAGCTGCACAGATACACAATATTCATCTGACCCACACAAAATGTAGTAATATCCAGAGTTCACCTAATAGCTTCAGTGCAGAAGACTTTGCGCTTGGCTCAGAAATAGCAGGACAAACCAAAAGGAAATCTTTTCAGTGTCACCTCTTTCAGTAACTTCTTGCTGTCACTCTGTCTAAATGGAATGGAGAGAGGGATGATGTCCTTGAACAGCAGCCTTCTTCAGAAATCCCAGACAACACACTCTAGCCCTGCACCCAGGTTGCAACTACCTACTCTTTTTCCCCTCTGTTTCTTTCTGGGACAGGTTGTGTGTAACATCCCTCCTCCCTTGCAATCTGTTTATTCAGTTTTCTTCTGCTTTAGCCACTGGATCAGCCTACACTAAATATCCCAAAAGTGAAAGTGGGACACTGAATGTCCCACTGCATGCCCCAGTAGAGGGTAGGGGTTGACCTGATGGAAAGCAACTTTGCAGAGAAGGACCTGGGAGTCTGGGTGGGCAAACTAACCATAAGCCAGCAATATGCCCTTGTAGCCAAGAAGGGATGCTCTTGGAAATTTCACAGGAGCATCTGAAGCACTTCAGAGCTTTTTTGAAGTGTCTAGTGTCTCATGTGTGGACTTTTTAAAATGCCTTCAGCCCTACAGCTGTTAACATTTTGCCAACCTGTCAAAATGTCCTCTGGTCCATGGGGAATTTCAGGGCTGGGGAGACCCTCACAGCTGCTGCTCTCCCACATGGCCTAGGGCACAAACACTCTGCAAGGCACAGGGGATTACAGGGGGCAGTTGATCCCCTTTTGCCCTCAAGTTACTAAATTTGCATCTGCCCAAAGGCTGCAGTCTGGACTAGTTGCTGGGGAAATGAGCACAAATATCTCTGCAGACTTTGTTCTTACCAGGGGGATTTTGCTGTCTCAGAGCTCTTGTGTGTCCTGAGCTACCCACAGAAGGACAAGTGCAATAGTCCCCTTGCATATCACAAGCAATCTTCATACTGAGGCTACTCAAGTTTAGAAAACTGTAAGCAGTGGTCCTCAGGCAGGAGAGCAGATTGAACACCCTGCAGTTGCTTACAACACAGTCACAGAAATGTGGCAACAACAACAAAAAAGAGTTTGTTAATGGTTCTAATAAAGTTCACAGTCTCTGCTTAGTGCGGTACAGTGATGGAGCATAGGTGTTGGGTATTCTTACCTGAATGCAGCTACTATGGTGACAGTGGACTGAGAAGTGCTCCTTTCACATGACTGGGAAAGTGGATGGTAGCAGGCAGGAGTCAGGGAAGTGCTACATCATCCTGCTGTCCTGTCTCCCCCACTAATACCCTAGGAGCTACAGGGAATGGGGAATTTCTGTGATATATGCTCCTGCCTTCTGAGAGCTGTGCTGAGTGAGTATGCTGCCGGCATAAGACCAGGACTTGAGCACACACTGTGACCTTTCACCAGCACAGGCTGAATTTGGACTGGGGTTGTGGGGTTGGCCACAACTGTGCAGGTTTCCCCATCAGGTTCACTCATCTGGTGTCACTGTGCCATGTCATGGAGGTGTTCTTGTTTGGACCATTCCTCCATCCAGTGTTCCCATCCCATGCTGATGGTCAGCAATTCATTTCCTCTTCACAAGGAGTTGCAGAGGCAGCGTAAGAGGACTGTGTTTGCTGCAGCTGAATGGGGAACAGCTGGACACAGATGATTGTTTGGGTTATTTCCCTGTTGCCTGGACATTTTGTTTGCTTGTTTGAGCCCTGAAAAAATAGGTTTCCTGTTCTTCCAGAGGCTGGTCTTTGTTAAGCCTGCATATTGTGGGCTGCTTTTGAAACCCAGTGTTTTATAACTTTGCAAATGAGTGTCCTGCTGTTTCAGTGGCAAGACTCCATAAGTAAGACAGTCTTCTCAGAAATTTCCCTGTCACAGAGCCAGTGGGACTGGGGGAGCAGGAGCAGCCAAAACCACATGCTTCTGGTGTAAGAGAAGCAGATACCCCCAAGTGTGGTCCTGGTTGGACCCCTCTTGAGTAGATTTAAGTAGCTGACTAAATGATAGTGCTGGCTGATGTTTACTGACTGTGCTTAGAAGGATGCCACTCAGCTTTCCTCCCAATTGGCTCCTCACCTGGGGTAAACCAGCTTCACACTGTTGCAATCATAATACTGTGCTCTGTCTGTAACACTTGTGTATATCCTCTGGCACCTTGCTTCTCTGTGTTTGCTTGTATTCTGACTGGCTGGGTAGTCCTTTCCCTGTAAGAAAAGCATCTTTTTTTCTCTTTGATGTGTGCAGACGTTTTGGCTGTGGAAAATGAAGTTAAATAAGAATAGTCTGGTCAGGAAACAGAGAGGGTGTTGTTGCCATCTGATACTGGAGAAGTAATATCAGGAAGAATGCAGATTTGGCCAAGACACTCGCAAGCAGTGCCATAGGTCTAGTCATGAGCCTGGATGTGCAGCAGTTATGTAGCTTTGAGCTGTGGTAGCTGCAGATCACAGCAAAATGTCAGTCTGACATGGACATGGGACCAGAGATGGGGGTCCACCCCTGCTGCACAAAAATCATCACTTTAACACCTTGCATGTCTTTGGAAATCTCTTTATCAAGTACTGAATAGACTTGACCCTGTTTGATTTGTCACGCATGGATTTGTCAGGGGGGGACACTGGAAAAAAAAATAACAACACTGCAGCTGATTCATCCCTCCTTGTTTATTCCACCAGAAATAGATTTGGCAGAGTGCATCAGGAATGAACTAATCAGCAGGGAATTAATTGGCATGTTTGTTAAAAGGCAGGAACAATGTGATGAACAAATTCATGGCTGGATGGCCGGAGGATTCAAGCAGCCAGAGACAAGCGGTGCATAGTGGAAACTGTGACTAGTAAGAGAAGTCATACAGCTGTGATGAAGAGCCAGTGGTTGAGAGCTGACCAAAAGAACCTGGGGCAAAGATATACGGGTGTCCTTGCAGATGGAGTTGCTTTTGAGAAGGGCTCCATTGCCCAGGCTTTCCTTTCCATAAGGCTCCCATGTGTGGGGGAGATGGCTAGCTTGCATGAGTGGGAGGGAGGGGTAGGAGAGGTATAGCTGGAGGAGGCTCCACGGAAAGACTGTGGCAACTCAGAAAGCAGGGAAATGAAGAAGGACACGTCACTGATTACAAGCTGAAATGCAGAGGGGGTGGTGAGAAGAAAAGCAGGGAGGCAGAGATTTGGAAGCCTCATCACAGAAGGACTGGCTTCATGAGCACAGGTAACACTTGTATGCAATTCTCTGCCTTCTTTCTTAGGAATGTTTTGTTTCTTCCTTTGGAGGAGACACATCCATGCACCTTGGAAAGAGCTTGTTGGGTTGAAGCACTTAAAGGCACCTGTGGGAATAGACAGGAAAGGAGGGAACATGTGCAGACTGGCATGGACTTGGAGGTTGGAGGATTGCTGCCTACTTTTCAGAGAATAGGAGTGTGCAGAGTGAAAGAAGGGAGAAAGGAAGAGTGAACAAATCCTTAGAGACAGAAAGGCAGACATAGAGAATACAAGGTCTGTGGGTGCCAATCTAGGGAGAGAGAGGAAACTTCTTAAGAGGGAGCACCAAGCTCTAAATGAGAGAGAGATGTAAATAAGACATCCTGAAAAAGCAGGTACTGGAGAATAGCCTTCTAGAGAAGAGGCAAAAGGTATATATTACCTCCTCAAAACCAACAGTACTTTACTACCGTTATGATTTGCAGGAAATATGTGCTTTGCATCTGAATGGCTTTTTCTTTTTTTTTTTTTCTTTTTTTTAAATTCTTTAGCATCAGTATGTCTGCCTGCTGGCAACAGCATCACCCTATCTGTCTATCATGGAGGCTGTCAATCAGATCCTTTTGTTTAGCAGGATGGTCAGGCTATTTGGGGGATTCAGGTGCTCTTTTCTTTCACACAATATCCAGGTAGAAAATGAGCAGTCTTATTTATATGCAAAAGCACAGTCTCTCAAATATGTTGCCAAACTTGAAAAAGTCAAGATAATATTATTCCTACATAACCCAAAGTTGAGTGTGTGCCTGTACTAATATATAACATTATACACACACACATATAAAATGAAGAATAATACATTACAAACTGTTTTTTGGTTTTTTTTTACTAGGACTCTTGAAACAGGTGATATTCTAGCTGTGACTGGGTTAATATTGTAGGATCCATTTTTTTAAATTGCTTTTGGCATTTTTCTTGATCTTTCCACCATTACATAATACTACAAGCATATGCTAATATTTATACTACCCTGGGTTGTTTTTTCTTTGCTTGGACAGCTAACAAATGCCATCCTCTTTTCAAGTAGAGCTTGAAAATTCTTTGATTTTTCTGGACTCACAGCCCTGGCAGCTTTCTCCTCTAAAAGCTCAGTCTTTTCAGGATCCTAGCCTGGGAGCTCTGGCAGAACAGGCATTAACTGAGAAATTGTAGGCAGCTACTCTTACATTTTCTTTTAATGTGAGGCTCTTTGGTTTATAGCACCTACACCTTCTTTGACTTTATACATAAACCACCTCCATGGTGCAAATCTGAGGCAATTTACACTGACTGCAGCAAAGCTACTCCAGACAGATCTCCCTATAATCAG
>JANHGN010015436.1:0-27135 GCA_024605025.1 Megaceryle maxima | reverse complement strand
CCCCTTCCCATCTAAAACCACAAAAACAAAAAAAACCAACCCCCCCCCCCCCCCCCAAAAAAAAAAGCCAAACAACCCTCCTCACAAAAAAAACCCCAACCATAACCAAAAAACAAGAAAGTGTGCCAGGAGGGGAAAGAAATGTAAAATAGCTCTCATAAGAGTTACTGTCTGCCTTATGCTTTGGTTCTTAATAAAGGCATTATGGGGAAAGGAGGTGTCTGTGGCACATAGCACTCAAGCAAGTTGGTTTAATTTTAGAAGACTTCATTAAAGTGAAGGTCAACTGGTAAGACTACTTGGTTTTCAGTGAGACTTAAACAAAGGGTCTTAACAAAACACAGAGCAGAACTTAACAGCTCCAATAAGAGTATGAAGGCAGACTTCTATTTTTGAGGCAAGCTGGCTTGTATTGTAACTTGAGCAGGTAACCAGTACCACAGCACCATATATACAACGTGCTTCTCAACTGAAGTGGCATGTTCTGGATGTTGATAATGCTCTAAGAGAAGGGATATGCAGTGACAGTCACAAAATATAATTTCAAGTTGCATGTGGGTTGGTGTTGCTTCTCCCCCCCCAATACTACGTAGCTTCACAGTGCCTTTGCTAATGAATTACTGAGATCTATCACCAGGGAATTAGTATAGTAGCTAGCTTTCATTTTGACAAGTGCTTGCTCCCATTTAGGCACAAGAACAGGTCAGATCAAGACAGAACTTTGGGTAGTTGTTGGTGTGTGTTTTTGTTGTTGGGTTTTTTGTTTGTTTGGTGTTGTGTTTTGTTTGTGTTTTGTTTTTCAATGTTTAAAGGAATTGGTGAATAAGGGATCTCTGACTACCAAACTCTGTTAGAGTGCTAGTCTCACTAGCTAGAGCTGAAGGGAGGTTCTTTGTGGTATATATGTGAAGCTACAAGACTATTCCTTCTGAAATCAACTTAATTATAAGCTCTAGCAGCTTCTGGAAATATCTTAAAATTCAATAGACATATTTGTTCATACATGTGTCCTTTTTTTCAGGAGAAAGACACTTTGTTGTGGATTTGTAATGTGAAATAGAAGCCATGAGCTGTTAATTTCTTATAGGTAAGGTGCAGGAAGAAGAAAAAGACTCAAGTGTCTGAATTTCAAAAAAAGTCAACAAGTGTGTAGATTGGTATAGCACTAGATTATCAGAGTTCACCTCCCAGGGGAGGTGTGGGGGTACAATAAACTCTGTTCTCTGTACAGCCACAGAACTTAATGCTGTTTAAAAAGAGATGGGAGACAACTGAGAGTGTAGAGCTTCTCTCTTGTCTCCAGAGCTGTCAAGCCCAAGGGTTTTGCAGACTGAGGCATTTCCCTTAATGCTTTTATTTCATCTTTCTGCCAAATCCTTGCTGACACAGAGACTTGTTAGAGTAGGCAGACTTGTCTAGTTCAACCAGGGAAATCATGTAGGGAGGATGCAGTCAAATTGGTAGCACACAGTGGAACCAGAAGTGCAAGTCCTCTTTAACATAAATGTGGATGACTGAAAACGGGGGAATAACCGTGCCCTTGTTGGCTGAAGTTGTGCTGTCGTAAATACTCTCTGACTTAGTGAGTTTTTCTGTATCCCAGGTTTTTTTTCTCAAACATGAGAAACATAGTATTATTTAAAGTGTATACGGCTTATATTTCAAAGCAATAGTGTCTAATTAAAGTTAATAAGTTGTATAACTGTATTAAACACTTAATTTGACAGTCTGACCATTTTAATTCCTTGTCTGGAAAAAAAAAAAACTTGCAGTGTAATGCTGAGCCAGTTGAATTTGGCAGTTGCATAGGATTTACTTATAAAGTATTTGAGTTGTGAATTTTGAGGAAGTTATGGAATTAAAATCACTCTATAGAGCAAAACTGAGATGGCATATCTCTTGGGTGGCTAGTGGTGGTATGAGAAGCCTTTTTCTTTTTTTTTTTTTTTCCCTGCCCTCTCTTCCCCCTTCTGTTGAGTACTGGCTTACAGAGGGTTTATCTACAAGATAATCATTTGAATGGCACTGATCTGAAGTATTAAGTTGCTGCTGGTCTGCCTGTCAGCTTCCTTGGAGAGGTCTATCTGTATGGTCAGTAATATTCTGTATTGTCCTGAATAGATAAGACTCCAAGGTCCCGGATGTGTCCAACTTAACTTCAGTATCACTTAATGCTATACCACTTCACTTCCCACCTTTTTTTTTGTTTTAAAGGACTCTTTAAAATTTTTTTTACAGTCATCAGTCTTCATTGCTCTGATGGGTTTTGAGATATTTAGATACAGCATGTGTGTACCACTCACCTTAACACTCTTGCAGTGTAGGGCCCTTTTGATGCAGATAAGCTAATCCTGTTTCTTGTGAGGATGTGTTGACAGAATCATTGAAGCTACCTTGCTCTCATGATGACTTTATAGATAATATCATTGCTAAAACACATGCCTTTTTATAGTCACAAGAGCCTGAGCAGCACAAGCAGCCTGCGTTTCTCTTGCACTGCAAATAACATAATGGATGTGACTTGTGGCAAACTTCCCTAGCTGCACGTGTTAGATTTTCAAATGTTCCTCTTGTGGGAATAAGCTGAACTCTGCCTCCTCAAAGAAATGAGTATTTATGACAGCAGTCACAAGAACAAAAATTCAGGGTTGCTGATGGTTTTGTACAGTGAGGTTTAGCTAAACCTCAGAATGAAGGGGCTTGATGATTCAACCAGTTGCTTGAACAGGATGAAGCAATAATAACCTGCTTCATAAGCTTACTCCTTGATGGGGCAGCTGTAGTCACAGCCAGTTGGCTCTGGTGAGGTCGGTTTACTAATTCTTTCAGGGAAAGAACCAAGTTTACCGTAAAGTCTGAGTTCTTTCATTTTCTTTTGCTCCTAAATAAAATATTGTAAGTTACACCAAAGTATGGACATAAAATGGATCTGACAGTAAAGCGATTTCTTTCTGTTCTGTTAGAGAATAGTGGAATGGGAGAAGGCTACTGTAGATAATGTGAAATAATGAGCAAATGAATACCTATTGAGAAAATACTTTCATTAGAAGAATTCCTGCTTTATTGAAAAGATCTTTATTTGGAGATGTTAAATGACAGAATCCTACTAAAATGTCTTGCATTGTGTGATTGATAGCGATTCCATCTGTAGTATTAAAGAGCTGTCTGCTGCAGAACTGTAAACTGTAAGAATTTGTTGATTTGCTATAAATGTCTTTTTTTGGTTTAAGAGAAACTGATCTGGGATAAATCAAGTAGAGTGAATAGTCTTCAAATAAAACTACATGTTGTAATTGTAACTGATTCTGCCTTGACTCTTCGGTATCTCTTTGAATTTTATTTTTTTTTAATGCAGGAAAGACTTGGAACCAAACATGGATATTGAACTAAAGGAGGATTACTTGTTTCCTTTTGTGGTTGATATAATGTTTTTAGTTCCTGCAAAGCCCTAGGCTAAACAGTTTGAAAATAAGTGAATTATGTAGGTAAAAATTGCCTAAAATAGGCACTCTGCTGAATTTGCTTCCTCTAATGTGTTTAATGCAGTCTCTGTTTTGTTCCAAAACACAGCATTTTATTTCTAGCATGGGGATTGGGCTCTAATGAAGTAGAACTGAACTGAAAGGTGGTTGCTGTTCTGAAAGTATGAACTAACCAAATACTAAAATGAGTGTGTGAAGTTAGGTGCCTGGAGAAAGAAGAGCAGGTGGCTTGGGTGAGGAAGAGGGCATGTGACTCTTCAAACTTGCCCTGTCTGCTTTTTGTCTCAACGCAGGGGAACAGAATCTGGGTAGCACTTCACATGAAGGCCTGGGCTATCACCATATTGCACCTGCTGTGTGCTTCAGTTTTCAGTGGTGTGTGGATATCTGTCAGTAGACTGGTCTTGGCAAGATTTTTTTCACTTGAGGAATCTAGTAGGCCTGAGCTTTAGGTGTGTAATGTTCATATTTGTAGTAATAGTGTAAATGTTCATATTTGCTCCTCCTTCCTACTGTCAGCTCCAAGGGGTATCAACTAGAACAGAGATCAGCTATCTAGACTGTTTAACACCACATGGTGGGAGTTGATCTGTTCTCCCTGGTGACAAGTGATAGAACAAGAGGAAGTGGCTTGAAGTTGAACCAGGGGAGGTTCAGGCTGAATATTAGGAAGAATTTCCTTACTGAAGGGGTTGTCAGGCATTGGAATAGCTTGCCCAGGGAGGTGGTGGAGTCCCCATCTTTGGAGGTGTTTTAGAGTTGGGTAGATGTCACGCTTAGGGACATGGTTTAGTGGTTTTGATAGGGCTGGGAATAAGGATGGACTTGATCTTGAACATCTCTTCCAGCTGAAACGATTCTATGTATAGCAATCTAATTGAAATAGATTTCTAGAAAAATACTACTTTCCTGGGCGTGAATGTTAGTGGTGCTTCTACAGGCTTAGAATAATAGAGACTTTTTGATTAAAAACCCTTTGGTTTGTAAGGGCTTTTACAGACGGTCTTTCTGTATGTGGATTGTTAGTTAAGGGAAACATCCTTGTGTGCAGTGACCACCACACCTAGCAGGTAGGCTGGCTGGTTTTTTTGGTCTGGCTTGCACTTGGTGCTGAAGTAATAGATGATGCTGTCAGGAGTCACTTAAAGAAGTGTCTTAAAACAATGCTGAATATCAGTGTAGCTCAAATTAGGATATGCAAACCTGTTATTCATATTACAAGCAACTGAGAAGCTGGAAATGTGTCCTTGACTTGCACAAAAATGTATGTGTATGATGATGAAAGCTCCTGATGAACTCATCAGATGTGAACATCTCCCTTTGGCATAGTCTTGTGATAGAGACTCTAGTGGATTTCCGAGAATTTATTCTACTATCTAAACCACATGCATCCCAGAGCTCTCAGCTCTGTTAGCAGTGCTATTTCATGACTGTGTATGACTGCTCAGAAGATACTTGGATGGAATATTTTGTAGCTTTATTCTCTTGGTAATTAGCAAAGGTTATTAGGTTTTTCTGCTGTCCGTGCTAAACTCAGCTACACTGAGATGACTGGCACTTAGCATGATACTTGTCTTGCCAAATTCTAGCAGTTGTATGCAGTAGACAACTGAAGCTTTTCAGGCTTCTTTGTAGGTGAGAGGAAAAAAAGTACATGTATAGTGTGATTCATCTGACCTGTTCTTGACATCTGCTTTGGGATGAGATAATCACGGAGTGTCAGGAACTACTTATCCTGACAAGATCTCTATTGAAGGCTGCTGAGGGTGACAGTCTCAAATACAGGCAGATGCATGCACCCACCTAATACTTGTCTGACTCTTAAAGAGTGGAAACATGTATTGGACACAGAGGGTAAAATGAAGGTGGCATTTTACTTACACTGAATGTGGTTGATGAATGTGGCCCTGTGCTGCAGCTGACTGAGCATTTCCTGGTGAGATACTTGCTTCCTTTCAGATGTGGACTTTCCCAGTTGGGGTTCTTCTAATTCTTTTAACTATCCTTGTTCTTCCCTTCCTCATAGCGCTTTTCCCTCAAAAATTCAGACTTTACTGGGAATCTTTTGGGTTTATTTGTTTGGGTGGCTTTGTGTGGGGTTTTTTTGGTGGATTTTTTTGTTGTTGTTGCTGTTTTAACAGACTTTCAACCTCCATTTTAACCTGGGTGATGTAACTGTGCTAGATTCTGGTGTGATGGGATACAAAGCATGCTTCAAGCAGTCTAACCAGAGGGCTCTTCAGGAAACAGTTCATCTCCATTTCTACCAAAATGATATGACTGATAGCAATTTTAACATATGTTCTAAACTTATTGCTGAGAATCTGGATTCTGGAAGTATAACTATTTCAAACCATTAAACAGTATGGAATTGAAAGGCTTTCATCAGTATGTCTTGTATTTTTAGTGTTTTGTGGAAACTGATTCAGGCAGGAAAGTAACTGGAACGCCACCTTCACCTTGAGAGAAAAGACTTGTGGGTTTAGTAGGCACACTGCTCCACAGTTACTTCAGCTGCTGAGTTCAGACATTTGCTTAATGGCAAACACATCATGGGGAGGGGGAAGAGACCTTTCTTCTGTGTGGTAAGATTGGGTGTTGGAAAAAGACTGGCTTGAGTGTGTACACAGAAGACTTATATATATGAAGAGTGCTATAGAAAGAGAATGTCTCAAAATAGGTCATCCATGTTCTTAACTGTTTTTACAGCTCTTGGGTAAAATAGTGCCTGGGAACAGATTGTGGACCAGGTAAATGGCTTGCCAGGCCAAATTGGTAGCTGGATATCTGTGGTCTAATTGAAGCTAAAGGAACATTGGCAATATCTGTTGTTGACCACCTCCATGGACTGAAGACACTATGGGAACTCCTTAAGAACCAAAACAGAACCAAAGACCTGCAAGCTTCTGGTTGGTGTGTTGAGAGTCAGTTTTCAACTAGATAGCTACCCGGGACTTTCAGTTGTCTGTCTTCAGGTATGCCACAGCTTGTGAGCATGGAACTACAGAACATGCACAATCAAGAAACTTGATTCTTAACTTGTGTCTAGAATAATAAAACCAGCACCTTACTAGTAGAAGAATTCCAGTCTATAGTCAACTCTCTGGTACTGTAACCTTAATCCACAGACCTACAGAGGCAGTTGCAGGAGCTTCTGCCTCTCCACTTTGGGCTAGTGCTGCTGTCTTCTTGCCTGCAAAGCAGAGGCCCTGCCTAGAAGCTCATTGTGAGTAAGAACAAAAAAAAGTTAAATAAGAACCCCCAACCTTGTCCTCTATCCTTCCAAAACATGCTTCACTGTGAAAGTCTTTGGAAGGCTCTACAGGATAGCTGAGGACATAGCAAGCAAGGCAAGTTGTTGCAGCAGTGCAGGGTAGCACAGCTCTCAGGTGATTTCTGTAAGCAACTTGTATACAGACTTTACAACCTTCCCTACATATTCTCTGAGCTGAGAGGAGAATTAGGTTTGTAGAAGCCTGTAATGCTGCCCTTACCCACAGAGGATGATGTGTGAAGTACTGGAAATGAGTTAGTTGCGAGGCTGAAGTTGAGTCAAATCTGAAAGTGCTGCTGAACTGGTTGGTAGAATCTCTTCTTCAGACTCATTTGTCTTTACTGCTTCAGTCTCACTGCAAAATAATTAGTGTCCTTCTGAGGCTAAAACTGTCTTAATTACTAACTTATTTGCCACTGCCAAAGTGGCTACCGGGAGTGTGTGCTGATCTTGTGCTATGTTTTGTCTAAACTTTTTGGATAAGCTTGTGGAGCAAGACAGAACATGATGAAAGTAGATAATATGGAGAGCTCTGGGAATACATCTGTGCAAGAAGTCATGTTACCTTATCTCCACCCTAATCTTCTGGAATCAGGGAGTTAAAGCTGGGTGTGCAGCCAGAAAGGAATGTCTTGGAAACCATAACTGATTTTGGTTAAGTAATACATATGGAAGTCACAGCTTGGGATACAGGGAGGAGCCTAGGATAAGGATTTTCAGTTGTTAGAAGCTCCTGGACTAGTGCTGAGACTCAGAAGAAACAACCAAGGAAAACCAAGCCTAATGTATAGCAAACGTAAAGCTCAGCTATGGCCTGCTTGTTCTGGAACTGTGTCAGTCACCTAGATGACTTCTCCAGGTGCCATAGGTAGGACTTGGGCTCTCTGGTCTCAGCTTTTTGTGCTGAACGCAATCCACTGGCTGCACAAAACTCAACCACCATATAACATGCTGAAGAGGCTGCTATTAAAAATAATGTAGAAGCTTGTATTTTTGGGAGCTTATATTTTTTGAAAGCTTTCTACTGAAATGTAGCTTAAAATACCCTGAAGTGCTCATATGCAGTGGCTGGCTGGGTGAAACGTCAAGCTGAAAAGTTTAGATGCCGTACATAGCTGCTCCATGTAGCCATGGGGCTCTTTCTGCTTAGTCATTTTTGTTGATGCTGTTTTGCTTTTGGATTGGTGAAAGTCTCTTGGCTTATATAAAGGCAGTTTAGTGAGTGTGGGAACATCAGTAGCTTGGTGTAAACTAAACACTGAAACTGGAAGCACAGTTTACAGTACTGTGTTGGCTCCAGTTTAAGGTAGTGGTAATTTAGTTCTGCTTTAGTAAGAGCTAAACCACTGAAGGAGCACTGTTATGTTGGCAGATCTTGTGGGAGGGTAGGCACTGGATACTAGACATTAATGTCTGTTCTGGACTTAAACTACTCTGGATTATGGGCCTTTAGTTTTCCTCTCCTCCTGAATCAGGTATTGGCTCAGGACTGGGATTAAAGGAACTGAATGTCTAATTTATAAGTAGCCACAGGGTTCTGTTCCTAATACGTTGGCAACTGTCCAGGTTTGTGCTGCTTTGGCTGTCAGCTGCAAGGACTCTACCTGAAACGGCTTCTAGACTGAATGTAAGGTCATACTCCCCCACTCCCCCGGAAGAAAAATTTCCATTAAAATATAAGAAATGCAGAAAATATGGGCAGAAATACTAAACCAGAGTGTAATATACAGTAGTAGCAAATAAAATGCACTTATTTAGGCATGGACATGATGGAAATGTTCTAATGTATTCATTTACACTTAAAGCAGACCATTTTTAGCTAAACAAGAAGTCTCAAATAATAAAAATGTGGAGGGATCCAGTTCTTTACAGGTGTCTGATTCTCTGCTTTTCTAGGACTTGGCTAGCTCCTCAACAGGGCTTTGGAGAGGACCTGCACCAAGAGCTTGTTCCCCCGCTCCCTGCCTGGAGGAGGCATTTGAATCTTTCTCTTTACACAGCATATTCATCACCCGCGTGTTTGTCGAGGAAACTCCCACTCAGGCTGCAAGTAGTTAACTGCTGTGGCTGGTAGGCAATGACAGATGCAGAGAACAGGTGTCCCATTTTCCTGAGTGCTGTGTCAGTGCCACCAGAGGCTCCAGTTGGTGGGCAGCAGTCCCTCTTAGCAGCAGACCTCTGTAACTGTGAGCATTGTGTGTGTGTGTGCACGCTCCTTTCTTGCCACGGTGGCATTGCTATTCATTTGGGATTTTTGGTGCTTGGATTTTGCTATTGTGTGAGTCTCAACTCATTAAGAACTAGGTAAGAGAGGGGGGTACTACCAGTTAACTTTTCTGTTATGCAACATTGGCTTTATCCGGGGGGGGGGACCAAACTCAAACCCTCTGCTTCAGTGTTTTCAAGTTCTAATGAGCAGCAGCTCTTAGGCATCCATGGTAAAGCAGCCAAGGACTGATGTTCTTCATGTCCCAGTGCTACACTTTGCTGAGACTTCCTTTTTTGTCTGCCAACCAACCGTTAGTTGATGTTCAGTTTAGCATAAATAATCTGAATGGAAAAACTTCCTAGCTTGCCTAAGGTAATTCCACATAACTCTAGTGGAGAAAGTGTCTGAGTTTATATCCATTGTTCTACCTCAAGCTAAAGTGTTTGTACCCACAGTAGCTATTTGAACTGTGCTTCATTGTCACTCTCCTTCCACAGTAGCAGCCTTTTACAAGCAGAGACTGATGCCATGTCCTATGAAAGAAGCAAAATCCTTATTTGGTTTGTAGGCAACATCCACTAAGCCAATTTCCCTAACTGCTATAACTGAAGATTTTTGTCAATGGTTGTCCCTTTCACAGTTTACAGATTTTCTGCATTACAAGAGTTGACATCAGCAATCTTACTCCTCACAAGATCTCTTGCAATATAGTGCTGCAAAGGTCTTGGGTATGAGTCAGAGTGTAAGAGCTGATTTACACTGGGAACAAGTACCTGAAAAATGTTTCAAAGGATATGAGGATAAAAAGTTAGTTGGAGGCTGAGACAGATGTAAAAAGAAACTGAAATAGAACAAATCAAGAAATAAAGAAAATGTGCGTGTGAAAAAATAGTGTGGTGTATTAACTAGAGAAGCATGCTGGATTTGTCAGTCTAACTTCTGGCAGGCTTGTTACAGTCTTAGCACCAAGAAGTGATAACTAGCAAACAATAAGGAAGCTAAATGTGAACAGCTTGAGTTATAGCAGTTTACACAGAACTCATCAGAAACCCTTTTCTCCCTGTGGAAATGCAGAAATGAGGAAATGTGTTTTGGACACTTGAAGTCAAGTTTGACAGTCTTAGTGTCTCAATCTAGTGTTTGCACTCTTTCTGTTGACTTCTGTAGTTATGCTGGGTATTCCATATTACAATACTAATGTAGGAGCTGAAAAGGGCTACTTAAGTGTTCTGAATAGAGGTGGCTTTTTTGTACAAGCAGTAGACAATTGTTTTTTTTTTTCTCTGAAATCCTGCATGAGAAAGGAGATTATATTCAGCTATTAATGTGGTGGTACTTTGAATATCTGATGTTGGGGGAATGTATGTTGTAGGCAGGTAGTAAAGGACTGGTGTAGTCCTTGCTTCATGTGAGATGCTTGGTAATCTTTTTGCCCCTTTCACCTAAAATTAGATAGAACTGTTACTAAAGCTCATGCTGCTGTTTCTACAAAGTTTCATAGATGCTGGGGGGCTAAAACTGGTCTTTAGTGGAGCTGTGGCCATGCTGTAGTTTTTGGTTTTGAAGCTTGCATCTTGGTTAAATAGCCTGTGATGATAATGCCTTTTGTTTCAGACACTGTCTTGAGAAAACGTGATTGGTTCAGTACCTATGTCTTTGTCCTGCAACCTGGGGAGTGAATGGTTGACCTCATCTGTTGACTAAACTACTGAATAGCTTCTAAGAAAAGCCCTTCCAATGCATCTCTTGGGACTTTAGCATTAAATCATCTGTGGATAAATTTGACTCTGAATTACCAGTGGCTAAACAAAGTTGGTATTCCCTCTGTCTGTATCTCTTCAGGACCGTGGTCCTTCATGTGAGCTGAGCGCTCTTCTCCCTTTGTGGACTTAGACCCTTCTGTGTAGGGCTTTAATTGGTTGTTCTGTCTTTTTTTTTTTTTTTTTTTTTTTTTTTTTTTTTTACTTAAATAGTTAAGAATGTAACTGGCAAACAGTGTCTGCAAGCTCATAAAGCTCATAGGCAAATCAATTTGGACTTAATGGCTTAATGGTAGCCTCTTCTCCATAAAGGTATGAGGTTCTCACTTCAAGTTCTTCTGCATGTACCTGCCTAGAAATCAACACAAAATACAGCTATTGAGTATAGAGGGAAAATGTACACTAACTGTACTGTGGGATATAATAGAGAGCTGTGTAGTATCTGACAGGATTTAAAATAAGTGCAGTAGTAATTGTAAAACAAACCAAATCCCTGATTTAATCGGGAAATTCCTGACCGGTTGAAGGAGTAACTTTTTCTTCCTTTCCCATATTGTAAATATCCGAGATCCCTCAGGACTTTGTTTATGCTGTTGGAAATGATGGATTAAGAATTTCAGTTTGGCCTCAATATGGCATTTAAATTAGTTTTTGACCTGAATCTATCAGTTAAGAGGCTTTCTCTTCACCCTGGCCCCCAACGTGAATTTTAGGCAGAGCTCATCTGAGGTGTTTATTTCCAAATGTTACATTTTTTTCCTGGAGCAGGCTGAAGACAAAAACTCAGTGGAGTCTACATCTTGGTCTGACTTCTGCATAGCTATTTCCAGATAAGCCTTCTATCTGGCAGTATCTATATGAAGTGGCCTCTAAAGTTAGTCCTGTATTGCTTATCACTAGTGAATAAAACTGTGGAAAAAAAAAAATAAAACCAACCGAACAAAATAAACAGCATAACATCTTCTGTGCTGTCTTCTAATAGTTCAGAATGTAGTAAAGCAGCGTGGCAAGAATGCACTGGTTACAGGTCTCAAATGCTTTCAGGTTCTGAAAAAAAATAAACCAGTGAAGAGAAGTAGGATGCTAGTTTTATGTAAAAGCATAGTGTGACTGTTCTTCTGGTAGCATTTTCTACAGCTAAAGGTAGACTTGAGTTTAATCTGACTCCTCAGGGTTCTTACAAGGCAGTATGGCATTAGGAGGAAATTTGTTGTCTTGACTTGTGCATACAGCTCTTGGTGTGTAGCTTAGGAGACTGTGTCCCGCAGTTCCGAGTTATTTTGGCCCTTCTGCTTGTGATGTACTTGGGTAGCTGGGAGTCAGCCGGTGGGTCTCAGCTCTGGCAGCGTGCTGCTGAGTGTGGTAGGCAGCTGAGGACACTCACCCAGGCTGTCATTTCATCAGTAGGTGCTAAATCACTGAAAGTCGTGGGTTGTTTTGGTTGCATAGAGTCATGAACAAAAATGGCTAATGCATTATCATAGACACCTAAAGTCACTCTTAAATTCTTTTTCCTACACAGAGCTCAACAAAAATCCAGTGGAAGGCTTTTCAGCGGGCTTAATAGATGACAATGATCTTTATCGATGGGAAGTCCTTATTATTGGTCCTCCAGATACACTATAGTAAGTACTGATACTTATACAGAAACTTAAGTGAACTTGGATTTACTAGTTCTAGCTTAGTCTGAGTGAGTAGAAGTTAATCTAAGCCTCCATACTAAGTTAGGCAATACTGTTCTTGTTGCTAGTAAAATAAGTCAACAGCTGAATTTGTAGAAGTTCTAAACTGCTTTGCTCCTCTGGGAAAATGCAACAGTGATCTGTTTGTACTTGTGTAGAAATGAGAATAGACTATATTTAGAGGCAGCTTCTGTTTTTATTACATGTTTAAACAAGGCAGTTATAATTCAGTACTTGCTGTTACTGCTGTGAGGCTCTAGTTCAAACAGTCACAACTTCATGCTGGTGATTGTAGGAAGATATTCATGAGGGATGTAGTTGGGGGAAAATGTGGCAGAGCACAGAATTAGCCTGAAGTCTGATTAAAGCTTGAGATGTGAGAACTTCCAAGTGTGACCTAGAGTACTTCAGTACCGAGTGAATTCGAATTGTCGGCAAATCTTGCACAGTGGGCTTCCAAAAGCTTTTATCTTTATCCTAACAACTGGGTTCTTTAACTGACATTTGAGCACAAAGCACAAATTCTTACAGTAGTGTGTGTTTGTTTTGTGTGTGTGTTTTTTTTTTTTTTTTTTTCCCTGGGACCTGAAGCTCACTGTGTTTTTGCACTGCTGTATGTATGCTTGAAGCACTCTGGCACGTGCTGGGTGGTTCATTTTGGTTTTTGCTTGTTTGCGGTTCTGTTTGTTTTTTAAAAAGAGCTCTGGCTCATTGAGAGGATGATTTTTCTTCCATAGAGGTTATATATGATCACCTACTATAGCTCCTAGGAAAAGGTTCTGTGCCCAGAAAAGGTCAGTTTAAAGAGTAGCTCTTGAAGATCAACTCAGTTCTCCTTCATTAAGCTGTTCCAGTGCTAAATTACTGATAAAAAAAGCCTAGTGACATGTACTTGAGGTCAGTTTTAGTTCCAGCATGAAGTTGCTGTATACCTGTGTCTGCAGACTCCTGAGTAAGTACTTAAGCACCATCATCAAATCGCTTTGACAAACCTCAAGCTCACTGCATTGTGATTTTTTTCAAGTCTTGCATGAGAAATTCTCCAACTTCTGTTGACCTCTTTTGAACAGTCTTGTATTGAGTCTGTTATATTCTCATGGCCACTTCAGAAATATGGTCAGTAAAGAAATGCAACTTCTAACTGGACGACTTCTTATGTTAAAAATGGCAGTAGCATTTTTTCCCCTCTTTGATATGGTGGTGAACTTGTTTTGAAGCTTTTTAAATACGAAGCCCTCTCCTGTTCCTGTCCCTAGTTGCTGCTTTTCAGGGTGGTATTGTACTGAATCCTTCCTCCCTAGTCTGTTTTATGATGACAATAGAACATAATAGCTTAAACAGACCAAAATTTTCAACCTTCAGTCTCATTCCTGGTCCCACTTTATTCCAAATTTACCTAAAAATAGTTTAGACTGGGTGCATGACTTTACTGACAGAGACCCCTTTAACAGGAATATTTCTAAAGATGGCCTTGATCTCCCTTAATTGACAGCTGTATTTCATTAACTGCTTCCTGATGTGGGTCCAGTTTGAGGGCTGTATTGATACGCAGTTGCTGAGGGGCAGCCAGGGATGCTATACAGACTGGTAGCTTTAGGACCTGCTCCTTTAAAAAGGGAAAGAACAACTTTTTCACTTTGAAAAAAGGACTTAACTGGTTTGGGGCTATCAGCAAATGTAATCTAACTCTCCTTTGTCTTGACTAGTAGGGATGTTACATAGCCAGTTTCTGGAATTCTTACCCTTTCCAGGATCAAGGATTCTTTGGAAACTGCCTGCCTTTTCTAAAACTTTGGAAAATGAGTGCTGTGGGTTCAGATCCCCTCAGCTGCTTTAGTTTAAGGGCCAAGTCACTTAGATGTAGTGCTTTTTGGGGTTGGGTTTGTTGGGGTTTTTTGAGACACTTGCTTGAATTGCACATCTTGGTTAGTAGTGGTAAAACTTGTTTTCTCAGTAGCCTATGGGCCTTGGATACTGGCTTCTACTCCTCACTTCTTTACAAATACAGTAAAAAAAAAAAAAGCACTAAACAGCTTTGTCTCTTCTGCACCAGCTCTTTTGTCTGCGTGGCTACTGAGTAGCAGCTTGTACTGCATATCTCATGCCACCTTTGGAGGTTATGTTCCAGTTTTTGTAATCTCTGCCTTTGCAATTTCAGATTTTGTTACAAACTTCAGTTACAAGAAAGGCCAGTAAGAGGGGGAAATGCTACAGTACGTACTTCAGTGATGTGTTCCATCTGTAAGGCTTTCCATTTAACACAGGCCTTCCTGCTTTTCAGAAGGGTCTGTTCCTGGGTATTGAAACCTAGATATTTAGAAACAAAAAACTAAGCAATAAACAATAACAAACTAACTCAGTTAAATATGGGCCTGTAGCTCCAAATAAACACTGGATATCTCTTGTTTATTTCCCAGTTTAGTGGTTAATGCAGAACATGTCACTGTCACATCAGAGTCCCTTTAAGTGAGTGTTGAAGTGGTACTGGAAGCCTTTCTACAAGTAATGCTGTTAGACACACCTTCGGAAGCTTCCTGTACCTTTTCACCAAGGCTCACTGCTGCAGGCTGGTACCAGGAACCTCGGACTGAGGTGTCTAGAGGAGAAAAATTAACAGCTGTCTGCTGGGCTGTACTCGAGAGGGGGAGTTATTTGCAATAGTTTTTTTTCCTTTTTAATAAATGTACTGGGAGGAAAAAATCAAGTTGTAATTCCAGATGGTAAATTCCTTGGCAGTGTTTTTTTTTCTTTGGGGTGGGTGGGTGTGTTTTTTTTTCCCCCTCTGGTACATCATCCTAATCCTAAAAAAAGGTACAGCATTGAGGAACTGGCAGGATCTTGTGAAAGGATCTTCTCAATCTAGAAATTCTTTGCGTTGCCTGTGGAAGTGTTGGCACTGTTAAATACCAACACGGTGTTAAGCTGGAGGGGGGTAAACTTTGATGCATCAGTAAGCTCCAGTCTTCCACTTAAGCATACAAGAAATTCTACTAAGATATTTTTGATTCCCCAGTGAAGGTGGTGTTTTCAAGGCTCATCTTACTTTTCCAAAAGACTATCCACTGAGGCCGCCAAAAATGAAATTCATCACAGAAATCTGGCATCCAAATGGTAAGAAATGTCAAAGTTTCAATTTCTTCTTGCAATTAAGAACTAAAATGCAGTGAAGGAAAATGGATACATTTCTGTTTGTGTTAGAAATGGGAAACTCTGCATTTGCTTTGTTGTCTTTGCTTCATAAAGAAGCAATAACCATGGCAGAGTTTTTAATAGTCCTGCTCTGAGATACTGCTCCTAAAGTATTTTCAGAATTCTTGATAACTGTGCAGGGATTTTTTTTTTCCCCCATATGCAAAATTCTGGTCAGAGGATAAACTTGACTTCTATAGCTTCTGTTTGTTACACCTTAAAAGTATTTCACCTTAGTATTACTAACTTGTCAGTTCAGTGTAGAAGGCTCGAGGTTATCCTCCAGTGAAGTATGAAAGGAAATAATGGCATCTTTTAGTCCTTCCAGAGACAGTGACTCCTAATGTTTCCTTTACTTATGGACTGCTGGACATGGATGGTTAAAATAAAATGGAAGAAGTTATTCACTGGGAAGGAGGGATGCTCTTCATTTTCTGCAGTTGTTATTGAAGTTGTAGATGTTGAATGCTGGGAGGAGACCAGCAGAGTGCTCCCATCATGAGGGACAGAGGGAATATTTTGATGCTGTGTCAGCCTCAGCTCTGGAAATATGAGTCCTTGTCAGGCAGCTTCTGGTCCCATCAGCTTAAATAGTATTCCAGTGTACTGCAGTAACATCCAGCTGATGGTGGTTGCTGTGGAAGAAAAAGTCACACTCTAGTTTGCTGAACTTAACAGCAGAAGCTTTAGTGGAAGCCTATCTAGTCTTGAAAGCCATGGCAAGATGTTAAAATGAAGTTCTTTCTCCCCACATGCCCTTTCTGCCAGAAGCTCAGGCATAACATCAGGCTTCCACCAAACCCTCTTTATTACAGATTGAGCTTTGTAATAGTTAATTACTTTCTGGTTTTGTAAAGTGTCTTCACTAACATGTTTTCAGACTAGCTGAGTGAAGATTAACAGTTCCATAACTACCCTGAAGAAGTGCCAGCGTGTTGTTCATTACTGAAATATGCCTTGTTCTATTTTGTAGTTGACACGAATGGCGATGTCTGCATTTCAATTCTTCATGAGCCTGGAGAAGACAAATATGGCTACGAAAAACCTGAGGAACGCTGGCTTCCCATTCACACAGTGGAAACTATAATGATTAGTGTTATTTCTATGCTGGCAGATCCCAATGGTGATTCTCCTGCTAATGTTGATGCAGCGGTAAGATATTTTTTTTAGTTATTTTTTTCTTCTTGGTCTGCTAATAGTCTTCAGTGTAGAAACCTATGTTTGCAATGGAGTTTTGCTTCTAGTTTGACAAACAGTACAGTAACTTTGGGAAGAACCCTTTCTATCACAGGCTAAGGCTACCATTTTGTTGGGAAAAGAAGTCATGTTGTGAAACGGAATTACTAGTTAGCCCTGGGAAACCTCTAACAGATTGCAAAGGAAAGATGCTGTCACGTTTCACAGGCAGTGGTTTAATTTCTCCTACGCAATAATGTATTTATAGTAAATAAGTTGTGCATGGAGATACTGAAAGACTAAAGGAGCTTGAAGTTTATTCATTAAAAAAAAGGAAGCTGGCTGAAGAATCCTGTGTGGCTATATACACATGGCAGTTACAACTCCCATTAAGTGTAGCTGCAGAAGTTAACATATTCCAGAACCATTTTTGTTTCCAAGTATGTATAAAGCACTGAAAATTTTCTTTTGGAAATGACATAGTGTTAACAAATGTATTGATTTGAATGGAAGGAGGAAATGTGGTGGTGTCCCTCAGATTAATTATGTTGTGACTTTACATCCACCTCTGTGCAGCAGTCTTTCTGGATCATGGACTAAAGCAATAGGTTTGACTGTGTGGGTCTGTGCTTTGAGAAGGTAGCTGAAAGCTTCACTGGGCATCTGGCCTTCAGCTCTGGAGGAAGTGTTGTGCCAGACTGGAATGACTGGTTGAGGGGTGAGGAAGAATGGCTGGTGTGAACCTGAAGTGTTCTATGCATCATGCAGAGTAGTGTTTCTGGGGCATGGCTGGTTCTGTGCGGCTGTGTAAACAGCTATCTGCTCTCTAGAAGAGCTGCATTTATAGCAGGCTAATAACTAGTTGTGGTGGGGAGGGAAAAATTTCGCAGCTCTTGGAGGTGAGATGGGGAACAGACTTCAGGCCCCATTCATCTGAGACAGGCCAGCATACTTTCCTTTGAATTACTCTTGAATTGCAAGTCAGCAGTGACTAATACATGTTATCCTCTCAAAAAAGTGAAGTTCTAGGTCTTAACTGGGTGTAGTGAGGAAAAGGAAGGTTGTAATCGGAAGAGCGAAGTGTTTCTAGCAGAATGCTGACCTGCTCTGTCAAGCTAGTTGTACCTTCCCCAAGTGGGGGAGCTTAGTTTCCTGAAGCCTTTGATCTACTGTGCTGTTCCTATTTCCAAAGGTGCCAAAAACTTCATCATGGGAATAGTCTCATGTAGACAAAAGGGGAAGAAAAACAAACCCAGAAGGTTGTAGTGAAGAATTCCCTCATTTAACAAACACTCTTCTGAATTGCCTCCCCTTCTTGTCGTGTTACTGGCGGAAACAAATACCCAGGACATGTGGATGTCTTCTGCTGGCAAACCCGAGAGCGCTGGAAGGAGCGTGTTATTAATTAAATGCTACAACTACAATTAGAATTCCTCAGTTTACAAACTCATGCATGTTGAATGTAGCTGACCTAACACTGGAGAAAGCTTATAATTTAACTATGCTTGTTGCCTTCCTAGCATTACAAGCATTTTAATCTTTCTGTATTGAGGCCCACTCTCTGCCAGCTACCTCAGGAGTGATTTTTATTATTACAACTAATAATTGTAATATTGTAACTCCATATGAACCAGAATAGAGTCACCGGTGTATGAAGAATCAGCAGCTCACGGGCTTTATTCTGATCTGCTATCTAGAGGTTGTCTACTTGGTTTACTACATACAAGTTTACTGCAGCAACAGTATTTGGCAGTTACTAGAAGATACTTTGTCTGATTTCATTAATTTCTAGTTTTAAGAGGCTGGAGAATAAGGTGTTACAGGCAGGTCATGGTGTTGCGGGAGTGGGGGATACACAACGCTTCCTGGAAAAATGAACTCTGCACGTTGAGTACTGTCTCTTGGAGTGGGAGAAAAATGAGGGGCAGGAACCTGGATAGATACTGTGAGAAGCAAATGTTCCTCACCCAAAGTTAAGAGTTTTGGAGAGACTGATGTCAAACTGGAAACTCTGCTTGCTGTTCAGTTCTGAACACTGGCTTCATATAACTTCATATATAAAAGACAGAAATAAACTAGGAATCTGGAACTAGGAGGGCACAAATTCAAAGCTTTTCCTGGCCTTAAGCCATCTTGTGTAAGCTGTCCTATGTCCCAGCCCAAGGAACCAAATGCTTGCTGTATTAATTGCTGAAAAAGAACAAATTAATTAGTGCCCTTATTTGTTCTTTCACTGGAAAGACATGACATACTGGGTTTTCCAACATGCGTGCTGAGTTGGTGAGCTCGGAGAGGTGGTAAATGCTAGGGGAGGCCAGTTTGGTTTTTTTTCCCCTCCAAGTAGGGGGTGACAAGGCATTGTGTGCTAGGTTGCTTCAGGTAAACTGTGGTGGGTTGGTTGTGTTTTGCTTGTTGTGTGTTTGTGTTTTTTAACCCCTTCCCTCACCCTTGCAATAAGAATCTATTGCTTATTTCAAAAGCTGGGAACTGTAGAACTCCTCTCATGAAGTAAGGGGTTCTTCATATTTTCTCACCACTTCTTGCCTAGCTGTAAGGTGGTACCCAGTGTGTCAATTTCAGTCACATCAGGTGACACTCCTGTGCTGTCACCTGGGCTCATTGTGAGGCTGGCAAAGAAATACCTTAAGTGTCTGCACTTTTTTCCTAGGTGTGTTTTGAGAATTCTCTTTTTTTGGTGACACCATGGCATGCACATCCTGAGTTCAGACTTACCTCTCACCTATCTTCTTGTTTATCTTTGCTCTTCATCTATGCGGTTCTGAAATCAGAAACCTGTCACAGAGACCATCCCCAGAGATATTCTGTTAAGGTCTTCCTCATAGAGACAGTATCTTGTAGCCATATCTAACAAGGAGGTGTTTTCTTTCTAAGGATACTGCTGTATCTCTTCTCAATACTGTGACTTCTGCATTTCTATTGTGGGGTGTCCTAAGTAGATGGAGAGGGAGTTCAGATGGTCCTGAAAATTAGAGAACAGCTACTGTCCACAGTAGCTGTGTACCTTTTTTCATCGCTGCAGCTGGGGACACTTTCTCTAGCCCATACCAATAGCTTGTGGTCTGGAGTTTGAGTTTGCTGCTACTTTGCAGGCTGGAGTAAATGGATTTCAGTCTAGATGTTGTAAAATATTGGTAGCCACCAGATTAGTCTTGGAAAATGCTTGAAATCCAAGGGAGTAAGGCTGTGTCCTCACTCTCGTGAGCAGCTTGCATAGATAGCTAGAAAAAAGCTTTCAAGTATCCTGAATGTCACAGGTTTTCATTGATAGCTCAGTGATTGTAAGTTTAGGTGTTGACTAGATGGCTAATGTCTGGAAAGACAAACACCAAGAGTCTTTGTAGAACTTTGTACACTCTTACAGGACTGACATCTGAAAGCTGTCTGTTCAATTACAGAAAGAATGGAGAGAAGACAGAAATGGAGAATTTAAAAGAAAAGTTGCCCGCTGTGTAAGAAAAAGCCAAGAAACTGCTTTTGAGTGACACTTATTCAGCAGCTAGTAGCTTCACTTTTTTCAGGGTAAGTATCCTTCTAAAGACAAGTTAGTTATCTGAATTGAGGATTTCCTGCTTGTGTTGCTGAACTAATTTTTTTTTCTGTCCTTAAAAAAGCAAAAAAACCCCAAACCTTTCTTCTCACCCGCATGGTCTCAGCAGAGTTCTGTGATTGAGTGTGATACTAAAGACTAAGAGAATTTGCAAGTGCTGTAACAGCCCCTTCTGCCAAGACTGGGGAACCTCTCTACTTGTACACTTATGCTGTTCAGAAGCTGAAATTCTCTTTATCAGTATTCACCCCGCTTTATTAATGGCGCTCAGGGATTACTAGAGCTGTAATAGAAGGGAGTGATCATTCTTTTCATCTTCATTGTTGTGAAGAACACTTGAGTCTTAAAAGCACCCTGTTGTACTATCTCAAGTTTTTTGATATATATATATATATATATGGAGTTTATCTTGCAGATGTTGGTGGCATGTTGCATGTAGGTTTTAAATAAGACTTTGATGAGGTGGTTGGGAACCATTTGGAAGGGATTGCTTTAGTTATTGATGGGAATTTTAATAGAAAGCCTACTGGCATATTGGAAACCATCAAGTTGAGATATTATCCATCAATAATAGTAAGAAAGGTGGTGTTCTCTTCAGCAGCCCAGAAAACTTATTTACTGAGGAAGGTTTAGGAATAGCTTCAGTAAACCAGCTGTATTCTGGAAACTGAGCTGTAACGTATCGGAGAGCCTGGGCACGTTGTAACCTGGGAGTAGCTGATGTGATATTTGCACACTATACCACCCTGTTAAGAAAGAGCTTTTGACTCAAGATTCTTCCTCTAACCTGAACAATCCCATCCTAGTTATAATAGGACTTGTTTTGTTTTGTTTTGTAATGTGCTCTTGTAGAAAGCTCTATATTAAAACATGGCCCTTAAATACCTGGCCTTTGGTCCATTTAGTCTTTGTATCCCAAGGAAAAGCTTCCTCAACTAGCTAATCATTTCCTACTCTTGTTTTTGAAAGCAAAACCAGAGATTCATATTGAAGCTGCCTTTGCTTAATGGTTGGTTTGGCAAATAAACTACTCTGACCCATTTGGCTGGAGAAGCCTGAAGCTGTATGTACTAGACAACTGCAGTGTACAAAACTTGGAGGGGGGGTGGGATTATGGCCCTGTATGTAATTTAAAGGGGTTGTGCTGTCTGAACAATTGGAACAGCTTACTAGATGCTCCTGCTAGTTAGTTTTTCTTCACCAAGGTTATAGAGGAGATAACTTCCTTTCTTCTGTAAGAACTGTGGGGGCTGGGGGTGGGGGAGGGCTCCATCTGTGCCAGACTAGTACTGCAGTATCTCTTCTCTGCGGGAGTGTTTTGATTGAATGGAACTTTCTCCAGTATAAACCAAGCATGAAAAATCCTTAATATTGATCAAAAGGCTGAGCAAAGGAACTGAGTGTCTTGTGCAACTGCCTATAACTAGAGTGTAAGAATTGTTAATGCAGCTGACAGTTTTTTCTCTTAGAGAAAGGGAGTAACTGTGAGTAACACTCCAGAGTATCCTCAACTAACCTCGGCTCTGTTGCCATGTTAAACTTGGCCATAGTGAAACAATGCTCATGACAAATATTTCAGTAATTGGCTGTGTTGCTTTTTTGGAAGGCAAAAGCTTTTCTAAGTTCTGGTGACTCCTCCTAAGTGATGAGCAATGAATTGGATGAGAAGGAGCCACATAGCTGGTTTCAAACGAGCACAGCCTGACTTGGTAGCTGTGGTGTTACCGCTTAATGAAGCATTGCTGTGCCATTTTGTACTGCACTTCGCTGTTGAAGCAGCATCCATCATTCACAGTAAGTGATGCACGGAAGTTTCAGTGATAAATCTCCAGGCATTTAGCTCTATATGTGAATAAACAAACATTTACATGCTGTGCACTTGATGAGCATCAGGAGTACGGGAGCCTGAGAGTCTTGCTAGTTGAGCTTGGATATACAGTGTGCTGAACTAACTCAAGTCTTTCTCAGGTGATGATTTTGGATTTATGCATCTTCTGTTTAGAGGTACGTAAAGTTCTTGAACTATGAATGATTATTTTCCATAGAGCTTGAAAAAAATTTAGTATCTTTAAAATAACCGAGGATGATGAGGGAGTTTCTTTTAATCCCTGTGATTTCTTTGTAGGTCTCCAATTGAGAAACATGGCACTGTTTTTTTTTCCTGCACTCTACCCACCTATTGCTGGACTTCTGTTGTTACAAGTTGGCAAACACTGGCTGGAACTGGGCTGCAATAAAACATGCCAGTTATCAATGCTGACAAGAGCCTAACAAGTGCCAACACAAGATGATTACGCATTTTGAAATCTAATAAACTGCTTTAACCTTCAGGAAGAATTGTAAAGATGTGTACATAGCACAACATGATCCGGATAATATATATACTGTTCATGTACATCCACAAATACACATTGTACCAAATAATGCTGTCTGTAGTTAGGAATAGAATCATGTAAATTCTAAAGATTTTAGCAGGTTTTTCTCTCCCTGTTCATTGTTTCCTATCAGTTTAAAAAGAAAAACCAACACACCACCAACTTGTGAAGCATGTCAAACTAAAACCAATTAGGATAAAGGGTTTTTTCTATTTTATTTCCCCCCCCACACTTTAATTTTCCTTTGACCCATGGAGGCTTAATTAAAATATCTTGCTTATTAAAGTTTAGTATATCTTTTTTGGTTTTTGGAAATGTGCTCCCTTTTATTTCCCCCATCAGAACTTAAAATTTTCCTAATTAAACCCTGAAAGGATTTGCTATCAATTACTTGTGTCTTCTTTTATGATGACCTCTGTAGTCTCAAAGGTGCTTTTTTTTTTTTTCCTTCTCCTTCCCCCACCTTTTATAAACCCAATTGCACATACTTCTTGAATTGGGTATAGCAATAAAACTGGCCATGCAGCACCCTTGAGCAGCCTGCTGGATTTTTAACTTTAAGGGACTTGAGCACTTTCATTTGGAAGTTAGTCCAGGATAGGAATGAGCTGCTTTTCTGAGGTGATTTTTTTTTTTTTGCCTTTTTTATTGCCTGTTGGTGGGATAGGGTGTGTGGGGGAGGCTTGTTTGTTTTGTTTGGTTTTTTCCTCAAGGTTGAGTTGAAGCATGCACAGCTGTAGGCTTTCAAATGACTAACTTCTGGGTTTGATATCAAAAATAGTTTTTTCCCTCCTTTTCTCTCCTCTGTGGCCCTTCATATTCTTTGCCTTCTACTTCAGAATTTTCCTCACCTAATGTACAAAGAAAATTGCGATGTATATTTTCATGTAATTTGATTTTTGGAATTCTGTCACCTTCTGTAGTGAGTTCTTCCAAAATATAATTTTTTCCAATAATGATGTGTCAAACTGGCTGTCTTGAGTATCTAAATAGGAAGGGTACTTGCTTTTAGAGGACAACTTACCTCAACATCTTCAACAACATAATAGCAGCAAACACTTCTTGAATTTGACATACTCTACTTCATCTCAAAATAATTGAAAGGCAAACAAAACACAGACTTTTCTTCCTATTGTAACCATCTGTGGTCCTCCACTGAGGAAATAGTAACCTCACAGTAGCTGGTAACAAGAGTTCCCAAGCCTCCCTAAACTACAAGAGATGAACTTGAAACTACTTGCTTATTCTCTGCTTTGTCACAGGTTGCCCCCAGCTTCTACCAGCACAGAGTAGCTCACTAGTAAAGCAAGAGATCCAATGTTAACAAGTCCTCTTCTAAGAAGCCTTCAGTACTAATTTGGTAGATGGCTGGACTTTGGTTGTTCTGCAAGATGTGTATACTCAAAGGTGTATATTAGGAGTTTCTTGAGGGGTGGGCTGGGCTGGGAGGAGATGACAGTTACTATGGGTGAGACAGCCACATGGGATAAAGCCATTAAGTAGAAGATGACTGACAAGTAAAGGTATTCCTTCCTCCTACAGGGGCTTCTGATAAACACAGATGTGCCTAATGGCCACGTTTACATACTGGGTAACTAGTTACCTTGAGCAATCATTAGTTAAACTTGCTTATAAGGGGCTAGCCTTTTCCTGGAGGCAGGCAGAGGTATGCAGCACCTCAGAGCCATTACTGTCCAGATACAATAGCTGCTTTTGGTTCCCCTTTGAGTGCTTGTCTAAAATTGCTTGAGAGGAGGGTTCCTGCCCACCACCTGGCAGCCCTTTTCACTTATCTAAGAGTTGGGACTGTGCAGAATCTCAGGAGCATGGTGCCATTCTTTCCAGAAACAAACCATTGGGAAGATGCTACTCTTCCTAAATTTAGCAGTGGACTTCTTCCCCTGGGAGGTGCCTGTCCTCTTCCCTTTCTGCAGCCTGTGCAAAGGGCTGGTGCCAATCCGAGGTAGTGGGTGCTTGCTGCTTTCACAGGTTCAACAGTGTTCTCTGTTTCGTTGTCTTAACAAGTGTAGTTCACAACTGACATGTCTTGTAAACATAACAAAATAGTTTAAAGCTTTATTTTTCTCATTTGTACTCTGGCAGAGGTGCTTGCTTGTTCTTGAAGGGGTAAGCCTGGAAATGTTAAGTCTTGCATCAGTGACAGGGAAGAGCTGTTAATTCCACAGCAGTGTTGGTTCCCCTCTTTGTAGATTATTCAAATACAAGTTGACTTCTGCTTGGCTTACCCAGGTGGTTTGTGATTCCACATGGCCCGGTATTCCCGAGGAAGGAGAGGCACTGCAGGATACTGTTCAGAGGTATGAGCTGCAGGTACAGCCAATGCCCCACAACTTAAAAGAGACAGCTAAGGGTCTGCTGCCAACTGTCTGGGTTGTAGAAGGCCCCTGAAGGCCCAGAAAGGGTCTGTTTTGTTTTTGTGCTCGCAGCTGGTTTTGTTTGTTCCTGCCTCCCCCTGTGAAAGGGAGCTGGCTGTGATGGTTACTGAGGGGACCAGAAATTTCTGCATCCCCTCAAGCGCAGACACCGCTGAAGAGATGCAGTATGGACAGGTAGTGTGCAAGACTTGTGAGCGATCGAGTAAACCAGTGTCTGACTTGGTTTTGCTTGTATCTGGTGGGGTTCTTGGAGGCTGGCAGCATACTGCCATCAGTTGCACCTTTTCTCCTCTGGGGGCTTGTAATTACAGCTGAGGTTTCGTGCTTTTTTTCTCCCCCAACACATGGTGGCCTCCTTCCCAGATAAAACCACAGCAGTGTGAGAAAAGGAGAAGAAACACCTGGGATTTTAATAAATATGAAAGTATTATGGCCACCCTCGGTCCTTTTTTTATATATATATATTTTTCTCCTTGCTTCCCCTTAGGCATCAATGAAGGTCTCTAAAAATCAGAAGGGCTGTTCAGCTGTCATGCTAAAATTCTTTCCTACTGTGATGCCTAGAAAATGCTTATTGAAACTAGACAATCAATAAATGGAGAACATTAATTCTGAAGCAATTATAAGTGTATTTGTTTTTTTGGTAGGCTGATGGGGGGTGGAATCTCTATTGCATCTGTACCATCTGGTGCAGTGCTCTTGGTATGGTGCCATCGCAACGCAAACAGAGGAGCACCACCTCCTGTAATTCCCGTGTATCTCTGGAAGCCTGTTCGAGTCATTTCAAACCCAACCAGAGGGTGCTTGGGGTTTAAAGAGAGGCTGTAATAAGACAGCTTCCTGCCCAGGCACATCCTCCACAGAAGATAAGATTGCAGCTTTCCCAGATGCAAAACACAGCGCTCGTGTGAAATCTGATCTCTGGTGTTACTCAGAAGTTCACCTGACACTAAATCCAATCAGTAGCGTTTCCTCACAGTTACTCAAGATGATCCCTCACAAAGCAGTGGTGTAAATTAACTGCCTAGCAAAGTCTACAAATTTGCCATGGGACCCTGAAAAACGAGACCAGTTGTGCTTCATGGTCTGTTCAGAAATGAGTTTGTCTGTCCTAAGACTCAGCCTAGTTCTCGCTTCACTGTTTTATCCACCCGGCACAGAAAACAAAGATAGGAGGCAGAGCAACTTTGCAAAGCTCACTTGAAGTCAAAATCACATCTGTAAAACAAAGTGTTCACTTATTTGATATTTGCTCATTAAAGCAAAGGGATCCGTGTCGAATATTTTGGTGTCTTTTGCATCTAGGCAGGAAAAATCATGAGCAGTGGAATCAGTGGAAGGCCAGCTGTGTTGTTCGCATGGCTTGAGAAAATGATCTAACACGATCTGTCCCTTGGTCATGGCCCGTCTCCACTCTCAGCCACACTTTTACCCACCAGGCACAGATCGGTTGCCCGATTGTTGACTGAAACAAAAGCAATAGGTGCAGAACTGAAATAATGATGACACCAGGAATAGCTGCGTGCTGAGGAGACCCCATCACAGCGAGCACGTTGGCACTTCCACGGGCTGTACTGCAGCCGGCTGAGCAGAACGCACACGCGTTGATTTGGGGCGCGCCGAAGACAGCGCACGACGGTGGCTTCGCTTTCCAGATGGGTCGCGCCGCGCCCGCAGCCCAGGCGGCTGCCGCGCCCTGGGCCCGGGCGCTGGGCTCTTGTTCTCCAGCCCTCCAGCTCCGGCTGTGCTGCCGACGCGGCCCTAGCGCTGTTCAAAGGCCAACGCGAGGCAGCAGCAGGGATCACCCGGGCACGGCGCCTTATCTAAGGGAGGGGAACAGAAACCCCAGAGCGGTCAGGAGCAGCCGCCGGCTGCCTCCCGCCGCTCCCAGGCAAAGCGCCTCAGGCGGGCGGGCCCCGCCCGGCCCCTCGCCCGGGCTCCCCCCCTTACCTTCCGCCATGTTGGGTCCGGGGCTTTCGCTCTCCCGAGAATCGCCCCCCGCCCCCCCCCCCGCGCCTGGACCC